>JABUIW010000200.1:2930812-2981528 GCA_013363375.1 Menidia beryllina | reverse complement strand
TAAATATATACATTAGTAACTATATGTATATATGTAGGTCTAAAATAAGTGATAGTGATAATGCCAATAATTTAGTTAGAATTTACAGAGGGGGGGGGGTGTTTGACTCTCTGAGGGAACGTTGTACCGATTGATGACCACTCGCAGGAATGATTTCCGATGGCACTCTGTGGTGTATCTGGGTGAGAGGAGTCTTCTGCTGAAGGAGCTCCTCTGCGGGCCAGTTTGTCCTAGAGAGGGTGTGACACATTGTCCGATATGGACTGACGCCTGGACAGCATCCTCCTCTCTGCCACGGTTGTCAGAGTGTCCAACTCCTCCCCTACGACATCACAAGCGCTCTTGATCAGTTTTTTAAAGTCTGTTTTTGTCTGTGACCTTCAGCCCACTGCCCCAGCATGTGACAGCAAAGAAGATCGCACTGGCCACAACAGACTCATAAAACATCCTCAGCATCGTCTGACAGATGTCAAAAGACCTCAGCTTCCTCAGATGACTTTGGCCCTTTTTGTAGACCGCCTCGGTGTTTCTAGTCCAGTCCAGTTTATTATTTAAGTACACCCCCAGGTACTTATACTCATCTACGGTGTCTACAGGGGCCCCCTGGATGGGGGGTCACAGGTTTTTGCTCTCCTCAGATCCACTATTAACTCCTTAGTCTTTGTCACAATGAGCTGCAGATGGTTCAACTCACTCCAAGCGACAAAGTTGCCCACCACAGTCCTATATTCACCCTCATCACCCCTTTCAATGCAGCCAACTATTGATGAGTCGTCAGAAAACTTCTGAAGTTGGCAGGAGTGCAATAGCTGAAGTCTGAGGTGAATAGGGTGAAGAGGAAGGGAGAGAGGACAGTCCCCTGAGGGGCCCCGGTGTTGCTGATCACCCTGTATGACACACAGTTCTGTAAGCATACATACTGTGGTCTGCCCGTAAGGTAATCAACAATCCAGGACACGATGGGGGCATCCACCTGCCTCGCCGTCATCTTCTCACCCAGTAGAGCCGGGCGGATGGTGTTGAAAGCACAGAAGAAATCAAAGAACATGATTCTCACAGTGCTCACCAGCTTGTCCAGATGAGTGTAGACTCTGTTCAGCAGCTAGATGATACTGTCCTCAACTCCCAAGCAGGGCTGGTAGGAGTATCCTTTCGCTGCAGCATCGGTTGCATATCCAACTTCGCCCATATCCAAGTCGGCCATTTTGATTAAGTCATGTGACTATGAGCTTTCTAAGGTGGAAACAAAACTTTATCGTCCATACCGAATCGGAAAACGAACGTTGTCGGTAAGTGAAAAATACATAATTTTATCTTCATAGGCCTAACAATATTACTTTGTTGACCCTGCTGGATGAAATATTTATGATATTTGATTTGACGATCTAGTTTATTGGGTTCATTAGTTTTTTGCATCATAAGGTAGTAGTTTTGTAGGCTACCTTCAATATAATGTTAGCTAGCGCTAGGTAGATGTGTCTTGTGAAATTGAGATTATGCAATATCCATCCCGTGATGTCAAATCAATATTACAGAACACTTTCATTTTTGTGTGAAGAAATTATGCAAGATCAGTAAGAGCCCAACAGAGTGAAAATGATTTCGGCTTGAGAAAGATAACATTATTAGCCTGCTAACGTTAGTTACACATATCAGTATACTTAGCACAGTTGCTAGCGGTTTAACTTGTAACACAGTGTCCATTTACAAAAGTTTTTGACCGTGTTTGCGAACAGTACAGCTTGTTGTTATAGATAATAATCATTAATATTTTTGCCCAAGAACCTGCAAGGTATGATGGAATAAAAAACCCCAACACCAACTGTAAATCCAATCTAAAAACCAAATATTCTATAATCGTATTATACTCCTCACAAGGTCTCTTCTTTCTTTCTTAAGTAAACTCAACATATGGGTGACGTACATCCAGAGGAATCTCTTGAACAAGTATTCATGTGCAGGGGGTTAAGAAGGTTTTAGTGGTTGGTACTGTACTTTCAGCACCCTTACACTGAGTCTGGTGTGTATGCACACACGTGATGTAGTGTATCATGATACAATGTGTGGATGTTGAAACAGTTGTTTTCCTCAGGCCTTCCAAACACACAGTATTATTTGGACATCAGTGGGTTTAACAGTACGTTATTAGGATGGGAATATGTGTATTGGTGAAAAGTATTGTACTAAATGCAAATGTGATATAAAACTAACTTCTCTCTTTCTCTCAGAGCACCATAAGAAGAATTAATGCAGCAGTATGCTTTATAAAGAACAACGTGTCTCTTTTCCGTGGACAGGTCGAACTGCCCAGCATATTGTCCATGACAGCGGAGGACCGACAGCGGGCATTTCAGAACATCACCAGTGATGACAGCTGTGATTTACAGCTGTGGTACAGACCAAAAGTTTGGACACACCTTCTCATTTAAAAAGTTTTTATTTATTTTCACGACTATGAAAATTGTAGATTCACACTGAAGGCATCAAAACTATGAATTACCACATGTGGATTTATATACTTAACAAAAGAGTGTGAAACAACTGAAAACATGTCTTATATTCTAGGTTCTTCAAAGTAGCCACCTTTCGCTCTGATTACTGCTTTGCACACTGCATTTTCTTGACGTTATTCAAAAGGTAGTCACCTGAAATGGTTTTCACTTCACAGGTGTCCCCTGTCAGGTTTAAAAAGTGGGATTTCTGGCCTTATAAATGGGGTTGAGACCATTAGTTGTGTTGTGCAGAAGTCAGGTGGATACACAGCTGATAGTCCTACTGAATAGACTGTTAGAATTTGTATTATGGCAAGAAAAATCAGGCGCTACAAAGAAACTGGCTGAGATGAGGACCGCCCCATGAAAGGAAGACCAAGAGTCACCCCTGCTGCAAAGTTCATCTAAGTCACCAGAAATTGCAGGTTAACAGCAGCTCAGATTAGAGAGCAGGTCAATGCCACACAGAGTTCTAGCAGCAGACACATCTCTAGAACAACTGTTAAGAGGAGACTGTGTGAATCAGGCCTCCATGTAAAATAGCTGCTAGGAAACCACTGCTAAGGACAGGCAACTGTAATGTACGATTCAGAGGACCCAAAAACACCCGGAGGCAGACGGTCAGTTCGAACAGGTTTATTGACTGGGCAATTCCTGTGGGCGTGGTCAGACAGGCGAGGTCGGTAACGTGTGGTCAGTCCAGCAATACTCCAAGGGGTAATCCAAAAGCGAGGTCCAGAAACAAGCAGGGGTCGAGGCCAGGGAAGCAGTCCAGGGGGATCAGACGGGAGCGCGGAGTCAGGCAGGCTGGGTCGGGGACACGGGCAGGCAGGCAGAGCACTGAGTCAGGCCAGGCAGAACTCAGGCGAAGCAGGATAATCAGACGAGGGGCAGGCAGGCTCGGAAACAGGATCAAACAGGACGTAACAGGCAGGCAGGCAGGCAGGATAACAACGCTGGAAGTACTCGCACGCAAGGTTAGAGACGTTCTGGCACAGGTGAGTGAGTGAGTGGGGTTTTTGTACTGACCATAACAGGTGCGACCAATGTCGCTGATTGCAGGAGTGTGAGAGTGAGCTGGTAGGTGGAGCCAGAACGTCACAGCAATGAGCAGAAGAGACTTGCTTAGGCTAAAGAACACAAGGAATGGACGTTAGACCAGTGGAAATCTGTGCTTTGGTCTGATGAGTCCAAATTTGAGATCTTGGTTCCAACCATCGTGTCTTTGTGCGATGCAGATGGACTCTACACGCCTGGTTCCCACCGTGAAGCATGGAGGAAGAGGTGTGATGGTGTGGGGGTGATTTGCTGGGGACACTGTTGGGAATTTATTCAAAATTAATGGCAAACTGAACCAGCATGGCTACCACAGCATCTTGCAGCAGTGTGCATTCCATCCAGTTTGCGTTTAGTTGGACCATCATTTATTTTTAAACTGGACAATGACCACAAACACAACTCCAGGCTGTGTAAGGGCTATTTGACCAAGTAGGAGAGTGATAGGGTGCTGCGCCACATGACCTGGCTTCCATAATCGCCGGACCTGAACCCAATCGAGATGGTTTGGGGTGAGCTGGACCGCAGAGTGAAGGCAAAAGGGCCAACAAGTCCTAAGCATCTCTGGGAACTCCTTCAAGACTGTTGGAAGACCATTTCAGGTGACTACCTCTTCAAAAACATCAAGAGAAATGCAGAGTGTGTGCAAAGCAGTAATCAGAGCAAAGGGTGGCTACTTTGAAGAACCTAGAATATAAGACATATTTGCAGTTGTTTCACACTTTTTTAAGTATATAATTCTACATGTGTTAATTCATAGTTTCGATGCCTTCAGTGTGAATCTACAATTTTCATAGTAATGAAAATAAAGAAAACTCTTTGAATGAGAAGGTGTGTTCAAACTTTTGGTCTCTGTACTGTGTATATCATATTATTATTATTGCTGTTGTTATTTTTTAATTATTGTTTTTATGTTGACTTTTGAGTGTGAAAAATAAATATTTTTGGTTAAACTTGTTTGGACTTATTGTACAAAGCTATTTAACCCTCATATTATGTTGAAAAAAATTACATTGCTTATTTTAGGGGTCATTTTGAGCTGTACTATGTAAATGAATGCAAAACACTCACAAAAACAGGTTAAACCAATAAACAATTAACTAATATTGAATAAACCTTTAGAAAAGTGATATACAATTTTTGATTCCATAACATTCTTTAATAACTATTTTGTTTGGGTTTTTCTCTCTACACATGCATTAACTTGTTTTTTAAATAATGATAGTGTACCTTTCAGTGCATTACCATTCATGTACATAATAGTTAAGGATTGATATTACACTGGTAATATTTATTTATTATATCACTAATCAATTCTGATAATGATATCTTCACATTTTTAATATGTTGTTGGGGTTTAGTGGCATTTAACCAAATTCAAATTCATATCCACTTTGAACATCTGGCAAATAACTTTTACCAAACCCCATTTTTTCCCACTTACTGAAAGTTGAACTAGATAGTAAGAGAGTACTTCCAATGCAGGATCGTTTTGAAAATAAGACACGATTAATTGCAGAAGATTATTTTTTTTAATGGTATTGCAAAACACAAACAACAAACAGTTGTACAAGAGTTTCAAAATACTGATGTGATCTCAATTAAAAAGAGATGCCCTATTTTAGCTTTACCTAAATTAATTTAAATTTGAAGGTTTTTTTCAGGGTACGCCAAACTACACCTATGAGGTTTGTGATGTGAACCCATTGAACATAAATTCTTTCCTTGATTTCTTCCAACGTTCAAGGATGAATAATTAGCATTCATGTTGTTTAAACAATGAAGGTTTGTTTATTGTTGATATTCTGTATTCATTAATAATTCCAACTGAGACAGACAATATTTAGAAAGAGAGTAGAGAGAAAAAACATAGTTAAGTTCATGACATTCAAAAAGAATGTAAATGCCCATTTCTGCCTTTATGCAGAAATGCAGTGTTCATTACTGGACATTTTTTTATATGCCATGTCCCAGCCAGAGACGAGTCTTGCTATTACTTCTGACCAACAACCTGTTTCCGCTCATAAACAATTAGCCAAATATGTGAGATTTAAGTTGTCAAGTCGTGAGGCATTAACATTGGATGGAAAAAAACATTGAACTTTTTTCATCCTCAAGAAGAACAAAAGTCAATGCAGAATAATGAGTTGATGCAACAAGATCACCCTTCCTATAAATTTACACCTGTTTTGTGAAATTTTCCTGAGTCTGTGTTATAGAGGTCTAGATTACAAAGGCTACACAGTTAAAAATTGCAGGTTAAAAAGGGGCAAATAACTAACAAGTAATAACCAAATATCAAATTGCAAGACAACTTGACCAGTCAAAATGAAGCAACAGAAAATGTAAAACAATTAAACAAGGGTCGGGTTCATAAAACCTCAAATGATTAACAACCCTACAGGACAATGTCAGCATTGGACGAAAATTGTGAACAGTTTTGGGAGGTTTGCATCTCATAAAATATTGCGCCCCAATATTTTATGTGAGTGGTTAATATCATTATTAAAACAAGCCACATAATGTTAATGTTAAGTAAGAAGAATATTTTCTCAAATGTTAGGTTAAAACAGCAAATGGAAGCTAAATAAATACTTGGTATGGAATTCTTAATTGTTTGCATAATGACACTAGCTTGATTTATTTTAATAGATCAATTAATTGTGCAACAAAAGTTAAAACCAACATTTATTTTACTCAAACCATTCAAGCAAAGTACTCCAGAGTGTTCTTAGAACAAATCGAGCATGAGATGACATTTGTGTATGACACAGTCTTTTTACTTTATAAATAGGACCTCGGAACAAGAAGCTAAAATGTGTCACATGACCGCTATGATCTCTCCAATCTAACTTCTCCCCATAGAAATGGATAATAAAAATGGAAGAAGAAAATTTTTTAATGAGTTTTAAACTATGATTTTTTTAACCCTATAATACCATATCTATCATATTGGATACACAGTTTCTGAAATATTTTGCACCTGAGAGCTTTAGCATCATTTATTGGCTCAAAACCCTGTTTTACACAATCAGATATACTTGATAAGAGTGGGCAGAAGACTGAAGGACAATAATTTTGACTTATCGTACAGTAATAAATGGGAAATATTAAAAAACGATTCCAAATATGTTTTTGTTAAAAGGCGAAATAAAGACTAAAGGATATTTTTTCTTGGATCAGGCTTCAAAGGGTTAAAAACACTGCATTTTCAAGCTGAAAGAATGCTGATTTAGTTCGAGCTGAAAGAGGTCAAAATCTTTTGGGGATTTAAATGATACTCAAAAATTTAAATAATTTAAAAAGTTGAACATGTATCTACCAAAAGACATAGCCTCAATTAGTTTAGCTATTTAAAGTAGTTAAAACACAAAAATATATGAAAAAATAAAAAATTAATCACATGAGATCACAACTATTACTACATAGTACGTTTTCGTAGAACTTCTCATCACTTCCCGCAACCCCATTGGGGATAAATGTTATAGAAAATGGCTAGATGGATACTTATAACCTTCACATGCCTTAAAGGAAAGATTTAAGTTCTACCCACAAAACATGCAAAAAGCCTTTTCTGGCTTTTCTGTCAAACAGATGTCACAGGGTCAATTGCTTTTTTAGATTTTCTTAACAGAGCCAAATCTATCAAAAGGACCAAGACATAATTCCTATGTAGCCATCAGTGAGCAAAGAGGTATTCAGTTTTACGTAATATTTCAAGAATACTGAACATGTTTAACATTTTTGGAGCCACAACTAAGAAACTGTGTTAAAACTCTGGAGAATAAATTAATTATTGCAGTCAAAACTGGTTTAAGTAGGAATTTACAAAAGAGAATGTGTTACCCAATTTAGATAAGTGTTGTTTGCCATCCACAGTGTTGTAAGCTGCAAAAGTATTCATGAAAATGCATTTGAATAATTCACAGAGCTCTTGCCAACTGTTAAGGGAGGCCAAGTGACAGTCTGTGCATTATCCTTTGATCAAGGGTTCCACAAGAGCGCACCACTGGCCACACAGGAAAAAACATATTTAGGCCAAGACAAATGGATAAATACAATATGACAGAGCAGTGGTGCACTAAGCAAAACAAAATCATTTTAGTAACTGAAAAATATGCACAAGATGGTCTTGCAATATAAGAAGATCCTTTTAATAAAACATCCCATATGCTAACATTAGATTTAGTGCCAAAGGAACACAGGTTTATATTCACACTGTAATCATCTCTAGGATATGATTGAATCTATCTTTTTGTTTGCATTTACATAAAAGCTCAAAGAATAAAGTTGAATGTCAACTTGCAAATTTAGCATGGCTGGAAGGAAAATCCTTGATTCCTACTATATTGTTTCAAGTTTTGTACCACGAGCCTTAACACAGATTATGAAATGCTTTGTTTAAATTAAATGTCATTCAAAGCACTTTTCCATGCATTTGCCCCTCAATTATGGATTTTGATTGTAAATAGTTGAGGTGACGCCCAAATACTTAACATTTTTGCCACAAAATCCTTTCGAGCCTCTTCAGAGCTTTCGCCACCTCACGTTTGTTTTTTCCAGAAAGTTCTGTGACTAATTTAGAAAAACAAATACTGTGTAAGTAAATATTCTCTAGCAATGAATTATTAAGAGCTATGTTAGGCCTGATTCTCCTGAAACCCAGTTTCAGGAATGGTTTTTTAGTAGGTGAATATCTTAAATTCAGTGACAACTGAAGAAACCTTAACTGAGAAAACCTTAATCTAAAATGATCTTTAGCAGACCAGTTCAAGGCCAACACATCACTGTCTGCTTCCCAACAAATAACCTCTAAATTCCAGAGATACATCTGTAATATGCTAGTGAGTGCTGTCGTAAAAAATATTCTACATTTATCATTGGCAAAATTAAAAGTGCAACCTGCATTATATTTTCTATTTCTCTTTTTTTTTTCCTGTAAATAAAATTTCTCTGTTAAAATAAAGTTGTAGATTGACTATGACAAAACGATATGTGGGTAAAAAGCATGCTACGCTCAATACATTTTGTAGTCTTTTCAAATAACTGCTACTTTCACTTTTGTTACCAGAAAAGGCTTTTTCAGGGCAAACATAATGTCTGAATTTTATATCAATGAATTTAACGTCTTATAGTCTTTCTCTAGAGGTGATTCCAGATGTTTTTTTAAACATCTTGATAAAATGCCAAACTCTTTTTATAAGCCAGAGATATGAGCTTGTCACAACTGGTATTATAGATTTTCATAATCATGTGTGCTTTCCATTTAAACTGCAATGTATTGCCCTACAGAGTGAGTATGATAAATATATCTAGAAACCCATTTGAGAAGGTCTGACCCTTGCAAAATATATTATGACCGTAGAGAGCAAGTCCAGGATTGTAGAGTCCCATTATTTAACGTATTATTTTATTTCCCTAATTGTACTTTGCTGTGTGGCTCAAGCTCAATAGATCTTGACTCACTTGCCCACTGGCTGCCTTAAACTTAAACAGCCTTAAATCCTTCAGAAAAAAACAACTATGGACTGACAGAGTGGGTGGGAGATTTTATAGTACAGTATAAAATTCATGTGTACTTTCTGAAAAATCAGTCTTGTACTGTGCCTGTCAAAGAGATCGAACACAGTCTCATAGTACACAGAAGACACATTAGGAATGGACCTGTGGCATCTTCAAGTGCCATCGGAGTTCAGAAAACCAAACCGTGAAACAATAACCACGCCAAAGCTACATGTATTTCAACTGTTTGTGTCCTATTGAAAAAATAACAAACAAAGGTTTTCTTTAAATATAAGTGCCACTTTGACCTGCTTTTACACTTTATCAGCAAGAACCATCACTTTCTTTAGTTTTCAAACAAATACACTTAGTAAACTGTTTTTCTATATTTGAATCAAAATAACCATTTTGTTCACAGTGACATCAAAAAGTCCTGCAAAAACCATTGTGAGAGAAATATCATTTGTAAACTTGAGAATTTACCTAACTAGCAGGCTTCCTGTTTTTGTTTCAGCACCACCCATTCAGAAGCCAAAACAAACACACAGCAAGGGAGTGAAAACAGTCATTTACGAGATATTTACAACGAGCACTCATCCTGCCATCATTTTGATTGTTTTTACCTCTTAGGTGTTACAAAAGCACTAGATAAAGACTTTCAGAGATTCTACCACTTGCTACCGTTGGGTTTGTGCCATATTTAGGGACGATTTACTCACACATAAACTGTCATTTGGGTTTTTTTCATCATTTGAGTATGTGTCATTCAAGATGGAGATAAAACAATCTTCCATTTTTTATATTACCATCTATAAACCCCCACCGAACTGTTTCATAGATGATTTCACTGAATTACTCTCGGTTGTGTGCACTAACTTTAACTGCCTGGTCATAACAGGGGACCTAAATGTGCATGTGGATGTAGCCCAAGACAAGTATTGTAAAGAACTCACTGCTGTCGTTAAGATGTTTGGTCTAACTCAGCATGTTAAAGCGCCCACTCACAACAGAGGGCACACTCTAGATGTACTCATTTCAAAGGCTGTTGTTATTTCAAATGTTGATGTTGTTGATGTTGCTTTGTCTGATCATTTTTGTGTTTTATTTGACCTGTCTGTTACACCCAAACCAGCAATTAGGTCTGCAGTTGTTCAGGGGAAAACTCATTAATGACAATACGGGGACACAGTTTTTGGAAATTATCAAGTTCAAGGATACGCCATGTTCTGATGTTGATGATCCGCTAAATTCTTACACATCAAGTGTCTTAAAGGTCTTAGATACCATTTCTCCTGTCAAGGTCAGAGTGTTTAAAAACAGAAAAAAGGCACCATGGAAATGTGATGACTTGGTCAGGGCACAGAAAAGGAAGTGCTGGAAAGCTGAATGGAAGTGGCGCAAGTCAAAGCTCTAGGTTTATTTTAAGGTCTACAAACAAAAGTTGTTTGTTTTCAATCAGACTTTGCGTAGAACAAGAGAGCCTTATTTTTCTGAAATCATAAAGAACTGTGGAAACAACTCTCATGCCCTGTTTGGTATAGTTAGCAGATTAACAAACCCTCCAGTCTCACTGCCCTTGGAACTCATTTCTACATCCAAAGGTCAGGAGTTTGCAATATTCTTTAATGACAAAGTTAAAGGCATAAAAAATACAATCATTCCCAAAACACCAACAGCTCCTCTGACACACTTTACACCTGTCACTAACAAAACTATCGAGGAGATCATCTGCAGCCTGAGTCCATCCACCTGCTGTCTGGATGAGTTACCCACTAGATTCCTAAAGTCGGTGTTGAGCAGCTTGTTACCACAACTCGCTCATCTAGTCAACATCTCTCTTCAGACGGGAACATTTCCAATGGCCTTAAAAACTGCTGTCATTAAGCCTCTTCTAAAAAAGAGCGGATGCCAAAGTACTGAACAACTACCAACCCATATCAAACCTGCCATTCTCAGGAAAGGTCCTGGAAAAAGTTGTATATCAGCAGCTGACTGACTTTCTCCTGTGTAACAATGTGTTTAATGCCTTCCAATCAGGTTTCAGGCCCCACCACAGCACTGAGACTGTCACGACCACTGGACCGGGCAACAGCGAACCCAAAAGCACGACAAGGCAAACAGGCAAATATTGTGGGAAAAACGCTTTACTCAGTCCAAGAAACAGGCAGGGGTCAAAACCAGGAGATCAGTTGAAGAGGCAAACAAATCCGACAAGGGGCAGGCAGGTATCCAAAATCCAGGGAGGCAAACGAGTGGTCAAAACAGGCAGGCAGAACAAGAGAACGCTGGAATGCTTGGAACGGAATGACACAAGACAATCTGGCAGGGGACAAAGTGGAAAGGGAGTGGTATTAATACTGGGGGCCATATGAGTTAATGAGCAGCAGGTGAGGAGATGGGCGGAGAGAAGCAGGTGAGGGGGAATGAGTAATTGCATGACAGGGAAAGGCCAGATCTGAAATGACAGGAGAATTAATGATCAAAACCAAAACAAACTTGATGCTGAAGTAACTACGTTACAGAGACAGCTCTGATCAAGGTGACCAATGACATTCGCCAGAACTCAGATGCAGGCAAAGTCTCAGTCGTAGTTCTGCTGGACTTGAGCGCTGCCTTTGACACAGTGGACCATGTGATTTTATTACAGAGGTTAGGGGACTGGGTGGGAATCTCCGATGCAACGTTAAAGTGGTGTCTCAGACCGAATGGGTCTGACCTGTGGGGTTTCCCAAGGTTCAATCCTGGGACCCCTTTTGTTCAATCTGTACATGCTTCCATTGGGACAGATAATACGCAGCCATAATCTGTCCCATCACCACTATGCCAATGACACTCAGATCTATGTGTCACTGACAGCAGGAGAATACGGGCCTGCAGATTTATTGTGCCGTTGTGTTAAACAGATCAGATTGTGGATGCAGAACAACTTTCTCTAGTTAAACCCAGACAAAACTGAGATCATTGTCTGCAGCCCACAGAAACTAAGAGAAAGTTAGTCACCTTCAGGCACTCTCTCTGGAACCTAAAAATCAGGTCAAGAATCTTGGGGTAATACTGGACTCAGACCTTAACAGCCACATTAAATCAATAACATCAGCAGCCTTTTTACCATGTCAAAACATTGCCAGAATCAGAGGAACAGTGTATAAACCAGACCTAGAAAGACTAATCCATGTGTTTGTCTCTAGCAGATTGGACTACTGTAATGGCCTGCTCACTGGACTCTCTAAACGAGCTGTAGGAGAGCTGCAAAACATCCAGAATGCTGCTGCTAGAGTTCTGACCAGAACCAGGAAATACGACCACATCAGTCCAGTGCTCAGGTCTCTCCACTGGCTTCCTGTCACTCAGAAAATAGACATTAAAACAGCTCTGCTTGTGTACAAGTATCTTCATGGGCAAGCACCAAAATAGCTTTCTGATATGTTAGGGCCATATGAACCAGCTCGGACTTTGATAACCTCAGGTTCTGGTCTCCTGCTGGTGCCCAGAGTCAGAACTAAACAAGGTGAAGCTTCATTTCAGTTCCATGCTCCTAAAATCTGGAACAGTCTTCCTGAAGATGTGAGACAGGCTTCAACTGTCACAGTGTTTAAATCCAGGTTTAAAAAGCTTCTGTTTAATTGTGTGTATGTAAATTGAATGTATTTTGTCTGCACCCTTCACTTTTCATCTGTTTAATTTTGATTATTTTTCTTTTCTTGTTTTTCTGCTTTTAAATTCTCTGTGAAGCACTTTGAATTGTCTTGTACACGGAATGTGCTATACAAATAAACTTGCCTTGCCTTGCCTTACTGTTCTTAGAGTGACATAAGTCATATATTTTACTAATTTTAATTGAAATTGAAAGCTTTGTTTTCATGCCTTTTATCAGTCTCTAATGACTTTTGCAGGAGAACTCTATAAGCAGCCATAATGCTAAAAGAGTCCGGCCTATTTAATGATACACAGCTGTGGACGGTAATGTTTCTGCAGCATTGTACTGTTTTTCTGGCTGTGGCTTTGGTCCAGGCTCCCTCTGACTGGGAGATTTGGGGAGTCAATGTGTTTCAGCGATGTGATGTCCTCATTTAAAAAGTTCTGAGTTGTGTATGTGCATAGTCCCCTGTCACTAAGGCAGAAAACAGCTGCATGAGAGGGGCTTTGATATGTAGAAATATGAAGGCATCATATTTATACCCCATCTCCTTCATGGAAAATGCTCAGATGAAAGCAGCTGGGAGAGCAGGCTGATGGCTGAGGATTAACAATGACATAACATGAAGAGAGGTCTGTCAGCACATTGACACCTTGTTTCGCCTGCCATTGTCTGATTACCCCAGCAGCAGCCCACCAATGACAGGGATGATCACAGGAAGGCGGGAAAAACACAACTGTCAGACCTAGGCTGTAAAGCCAATTCCCACCATTTCTGCTCCTTCAAAACAGATTCTGGAGAAAAAACAAGAGAGTTTTGGAAAGTGAGTGAGAAAGGGTGGAGGAGGAGGAGCAGAGTGAGGGAAAAGGATACACAGACAGCTTACAGGGGATACAAACCAAAAGATTATGGTAATCTTTCTTTCTTTGTCCCCTGCGAAATGTTTTCGTACTACGCCTTTTATCTCTGTAAGAAGGGATGTGAACCTCTTCAGTTAGTGACAGTGGGCACTTTCTGTGTGGTTTCTGGGTAATTAGCACCAGTAGCAGGCCCTTTCTTTTTCTCTGCTCAAGCTTATAGTCTTCTTAGGGATGGCAACAGGGGATTGTCCCCCGCCAACCCTCTGTCTGCTCTTAAAGAGCGATTCCCAGCCCAAGCCGAGCCACAACAACCATCTGGTAGTGCTAGAAGGATCAAAACCTTCAAGACTCTCAGCACGACTGACAGTCAAATGGACAGCTTAAGTTCAGACAGGTGACGGAATTAATTACTCCATTCAGAGTGAAACAGAGATGTTTTAAATGGAGTGATCAAAAGACTGCTTGTATGCTTTACTCAGCTTTTTGTTAGCATGCCCGAACTGTGTCAAATAATTAAGGTATGTTCCTTTAAATTATATAAAATATTACATAAATCAAATTAATTAATTAACTCATTCGCTGCCAAAGACGTCTATAGACGTCTTTTCAAATCCAACCGCTGACTGCCAAAGACGTCTATAGATGTCTTTTATGTTTTTCAATGCGAGTGGCTTGGGGGACGATCGGCGAAAGTTTTTCCGTAAATATCGGCTTCTGGAGAGAGTATGTACTAACAAATTTACCCTCTAGGTAGCTGTGCCACTTTTGATGGGAGATTAGCATAGATTGTAAGCAAATAAAAACAAACGCAATGGTTTGCTATGAGAGAAATGGCGCCGGTGAGACGCACGTCGAGGAAGAACGGAATAAGGTAGAAACAAATTTTTTTTTCCTGATGATAGAAGAGAGTCTACTCTTTCTTTTGGTGTGTTCGGTGTTTACATAGTCATAGCACAAACTATTCTGTGGCTCTTGAAAAATCAGTCAAAATTCTCAAAAAACTCTGGCAGTGAGCGACTCTCTGTTCTGAAAATGGCTGGCAGTCAATGAGTTAACAAATTTGTTATACTTTGTTATGGTGTCAAACTCTAACTTTATCATTTCCATGGTCCTTTCCTGGTTACGGTTAAAGCATATATTATCCATTTTTTTTCCCAAAGAGTTTGACAAAAGCCAAAGGATAAATTGCTGACAGGCAATACAATAGCTAAAAGAACACCCCAAAGCTTACGCTCATAATATCAACTGGGTTTTTTCATCAGAGGTCAAAGGTGGCCATTAGATAAAGTGCAAGACAACAGATCAGTGAAACTGGCTCTTCTGCACCTAGTAAAAGCATACACAACATTATTAATGTTACATGTCTTTATCAGAAGTGTTCGCACTCCTGTGTGAATTTGTCAACATTTTTTTTTCCTCTTTGATGTTTTTTTTCTTTTCTTTTTTATTTAACAACACCTCCTATCCCCACTCCAGTGGATGAAACCTCTTTTTGTTGTGATTCAGGCTGCATCTTATTGTCTCTGTCACGGGTGCTTTGTCTTACCAAGGCCCGTTGCACCCACTGAAAAGTAGGGGGGAGTCATCAAAGGGAGGGTGAGATCGACTCAACAACAGTGGATTAAGGTCTTCTGCATGATAAAGTCCCTACCTAGGGGTGGTATTAACTTAATATGCGAAAGAATGTTATTGAGGGGGAATAAAGTGCCAAAAAGCTCTGTCGTTCTCTTCATAATGTCCTAATCCAGCGCCTGACACAGAGACCTTGAGCTGGAGTTTGTGAATCACAGAGATGCCCATCTGTATTCTCTGCCCTTAAAGCTATTTAAAGTTCGCCTAAACTCAATTATTGCCCCTGGGAGACCAAAATGGCATATTAAGGTACGTGAAAGGGTATTCACAGGGGGGGGGGGGTCCTGTCCTTAAAGTAAGGCGATGTCAACGCGGCCTATTTAACTACAGCTAAACAGATTAGGGTCAGAATCTATAGACCTGAAAAACAACGTAACAATGACTTAAAATGAGGAGAAATCTCACTTTCAAAGCAAAAGCTAAACAGTTAAGCAACTTAATCATTGGGGAGCTTAGACACTGTGCCTCAGCATATATCTTCTGTTTACAACTCACACAAAGCTGAGATCACTTGGACTGAAGATGTAGTGAATTTGTTCTATCAAAATGACTAATTCGGTTTATCAAATTATTTGGTAGAGGACACAAAGAAAAATATTCTAAACAAAAAAGTTCTTAGGACACCACAAATAAAAGTTGCTTCAACTCAAGGTTTTACGCGTTAAATGTCTATGAATGTAGAATTTAATATAGTTCATCCCCAAAGACCAAGGTTGGGTTAAAAAGGTGGCCTAAACATGCCTACTAGGTCAGGAAGTGGGTATACTTAAGTATGGATTCAACTATTAATCTATTTCAATTGGTTTTACTGTTTAGGATTTTTTAGGACAGTACTCACACACAATTCCATTTCAGAGTTCACATTTCACAGTTTACATTTCTCATCATAGAATGGATACATTTTGTGAAGAGTCAAGCTGTAAAAATACACCACAACAGGTATTTTGACACATTGTGCTGGAAAACAACTTTGGCATCATTCTGCACAGACAATAAAATTACCAGTTGGTGTGGAAAAAAGTCAAGGTAACTTTTTTCACTGTTACATCCCCTGGCTGCATCTAGGATATAAGGGACCAACATAAATGTAGACAGCGAATCCAGGAATCAAAATGCATTTAAAAAGGTTTATTCTGGCTTCAGGGTGAGCTCACGCCAAAAATAACAAACAAAATAACCCTAAAATAAAAAGAAAAGGTAACTTACCTAACCATTTAAAGCCTGATCCAAGAAAAATAGGAAGAATATTGGATTTTTTTAGTCTGAAATCTTTCTTTGGCCCCTCAACAACATAAGAAAAAAAAAGACAGAAATAATTTTTAAAGAATTAGCGTGCAATAAGTCAAAAATATATTTTCGTGTAGTCTTCTACTCACTGTTATCAGTTATATCTGTATGTGTACAACAGGGGTTTGAGCAAAGCTTTTACCATTGAATGATGCAAAAAGTCTCAGATCCAAAAGACTTCAGAAACCGTATGTATCAAATATGATACATTTGGCATGACTAGCAGACACATAAACAGGAGAAAACTGGGGTTAAACAAAGAGGCAGCTCTCCCCTACAAAAAACATCTGAACAGGTTTACATAGCAGCAACTTAACAGCCTATTCAATCCTTCAAACAACCACAATGGTGTATGGCAGACAAATGGACCAGAGGCCCTGAAGTGCAGCTTCACAGGCCTTAAATAGTGTGCAGGTGATTGCTGATTGGACTGAGACACAGGAAGTAGCACCCAATCCTAGAGGCAAAGCAAAATATGATTTGGGTCCAAAAACTGAATCCAAAAAAAATTACATCCATCTTGGGGATGTAATACATAAGAACAAACATTAAAGATTGTTAACATTGCACACAATCACAATCTTGAGTGGGTATCTCCTTTAACATTGTCCCGTCCTTTTTTGTGCTTGATTTCAATATTATGATTTTGAGAAATTAGAGACCACTGCATGAGTCGTTGATTGCTGTTGTACATATGTGCGAGGAACACGAGAGGGTTATGGTCTGTAAAGACCTCCTCTGGCATTACCAGAGTCTCCTTTTCAGTGGTTGCGTACCGTCTTTGATGGGCATTAAACTTGTTAAAAAAGAAGCAAACAGGATCTGTCTCTCCTTGGCCATCATCTTGAAGGAGAACAGCTCCACCACCAACGTAAATGGCATCAATTTCAAGCTTGAAGGGCTTGGAAAAATTTGGGCCAGCCAGAATAGGAGCATTCGACAGATGACCTTTAGCACATTCAAATGCATGTTGACATTCAGAACTCCAAATGTTAGTTTTGGACTGCACAGTTTAGTCAGCGGTGTTATCACTTCAGAGAAGTTTTTACAAAAATGCCAATCATAGCCAACCATACTTATGAATCTTCGTAGCTGTGGGCACAGGAAAGGTAAGGATAACATCTACTCTTGCACTAATGGGACAAACCTTGCCTTCTCTAATTTCTTTTCCAAGGTAGGCTTCCGTGGCCTTGCCAAACTCACATT
Source organism: Menidia beryllina (assembly GCA_013363375.1). NCBI lineage: Eukaryota > Metazoa > Chordata > Actinopteri > Atheriniformes > Atherinopsidae > Menidia > Menidia beryllina. Next base: position 2,963,856 of record JABUIW010000200.1, on the reverse strand, counting down.
TATCCAAGTTGAGAGTCAAGGAAGCATCAGCTAGACTCTTAAACACAGTGGCTAGCGTGCGGACACGCTCTGTCCAGTTGGAAGAAAATACAACCACATCAAGATGACTTACAGTTTTTTGATTTACAGTTTTCCACATCCAATTATACAGTCGACATAATCCTCTGGAAGGTTGCAGGAGCATTTCTCATTCCAAATGCCATCACTGTATATTGTAGAAAATGTTCAGGTGTAACAAGGGCTGAGATTTATGATGCCTTGTTGGTCAAAGGCACTGGCCAGTAGCCTTTAAGAAAGTCCAGTTTACTCACATAAGCTGTAGATCCAACACTGTCAACACAGTCTTCAATCAGGGGCAGTGGGAAGGAATCAGGGAACGTAACTGCATTGACTTTACGGAAATCTGTGGAAAAACTAGGTGTGCCATCCGATTTTGGTATAACCAAGCATGGAGAACTCCATGGACTACAACTTGGTATAGCCAAACCATGCTTCAGAAGATAATTTACCTCTTGTTTAATCAGTTCCCTTTTGTTCATATTCACTTGATAAGCATGTTGCTTAACAGGCACAGTATTACCAACATTGATATCATGCTCCAACACTGTAGTATGTGATGGGATATCACCAAAAGGTTTTGGACGATTATTTATAAGAGCTTCAATGTCTGATTTTTGTTCACATGTCAAGTGAGGGAGATGTGTGGACAACTAAGAAAGTACCTCAGAAATAAGCATTCTGGCACACGGATAGCTGGTATCACATAGTTTAAGCCCATCTTCATCTGCAGCCACTTTCATTCTTGAGGAAAATCACAACAGAAATACTCGAGGTGACATTTGTTGTGGTGACGATTCAGCAGGATTCTCGTCAGGGCCACAAAGAGAATCAGTTTTAGAATTAAAGGATTTAAGCGTATTTGCATGACAAGCGTGTTTTTTGCTTCCCGTCTGGTGTTTTAATCACATAATCCGTTTCATTTACTTTCTTATCCACCAAGTATGGTTCACAGAATCTGGCAGATGATGATGGGCTAGAGGTTGGTAGCAGAACCAAAACCTTGTCACTTGGATAGAAAGATCGAGGAAGGGCTTTCTTATCATATCAACTTTTCATCTTCTCCTGAGCTGAGGAGAGCGCTTCTGCTGCTGCCGACCAGGCTTTATGGAGGCGCTCTCTGAACTGTAAAACATAATCCAAAACATTAGTTTGAACTGAATGTTCTGTTGACATGAACATGACATGACAAGGACTTTAAGCAGATTTAAAGGTCCCTGAACAGAATGGCCAAAAACACTGGTTCTGTTGGGCTGAACCCAAGTGATTCTTGCATTGCTTCCTGGATAACAAACACCATATGGGGTACTACTCCATCCCAATCCTTTCCAGTATCCAAGCAGTATTTCTTAAACATTGCCTTAAATGTCTGGTGCCAGTGTTCCAACACACCTTGTGACTAAGGATGGTAAGCACTTGGCACATGTTTAATCCCAAGAGTCTGCACAAAACTGCTTGAAAAGTGTAGACAGAAAGTTGGCTCCTTGGAAGACCAAAAGTAATGAAGAACTTTGTCAATGCTTTGATCACCAGAGGTGCAGTTACTCTTCTAAGGGGAACTGCTTCTGGGAAAGGCATCGAAATGCACATAGCCGTCAATAAGAACTGCTTACCGTTCTTTGTCTTTGGCAATGGACCAACACAGTCCACAATGACATGATCAAAAGGCTCACCAAGTACTGGTATCGGACGAAGAAGGGCAACTTTAACAGGCTGGTTTGGCTTTCCTGCAACCTGACATGTTTTACAAGTAAGACAAAACTCTACCACACCAGCCTTCAACCCTGGCCAAAAGAAGTGGTTGAGTATCTTATTGTATGTTTTTGTAACTCCTAAATGTCAAAACAACGGATGTTCATGTGCAAGGGATGTCAACACAAATTAATCAGAAGTCACAGCTGCTTCTTTCAAAGTTGAAACCTTCTGTGCATTTAGATACACAACAATGTAATTCTTACAGCAACATAAGTTCAGGTAAAGCGCTGCAATCGGGACCTTTGCATGCTGAAATTTAATTGTCAAAAAGAGTTGCTTTTTCACAAGCAAACTACACAAAAGTCTGATTTTCTGTTCTTTTGTGGTTACGAAAGCGTTTTCTATACAGTTCTGGAACAAGTTCACAAGCATCAAGGATGGCAGACGTTACTACATCATAATTCAAACTTCTTCCAGAGACAAAGCAGAACAGACTTCTTGAGCTTTTCCTACCAACTTACACTGCAGCAGCAAAGGCCAAGCCTCTCTCGGCCAGTCCCTCGGACGCTGCAACATGTTCAACACGTTTTTGTTCACATCAAAAGAACCTGGGTTTTCAGGGGAGCCAGTTGTTCCACCCACAGCAGGTGAGTACACAGAACTGGACTGAATAGTGGCAGTTTGAGGTTGTATGGAGCTTCTTGAAGTTTGAGCCTGTAACTCCAGTTGGTGCAATTTAACCTCCCTTTCAATCTGTAGCTTCAACCCTTTCAGCCTCAAAACCGTCTCTGCTTCTCACTCCAACCAATAGAGTTCTGACTCTGCCTGACGAGCTTGGGCTTTATCTTGAACCTCCATTTGCAATCTTGCCAAACGTACCTTAATTGATGCTTCCTGTTTTTAAGAAGAAGGAGTTGAGTTCACCACAGGAAAGACATCCGAACTAAAGCTCCAAACCTTTAGCTGATCTTCAGCAACAGGCGTCTGTACTTCCTCTAAAACAGCAGGCATCAATCTCAAGAGGGACTTGCAAACAAGGTGAATAAGAAACAGAAAGCGATCCATCTTCCACCAATTTGTTTGAAACAACAGTTTTCATCTCTTTTTTCACCATTTGTTTCATTACATTAAACCCAAAATGTACTGCCATAGAAAATAGGTCTTGTTTTCTACACACATTTAACTCCTGCCAAGAAGGATTATCTAAGAATGTACCTAGATTGAAATTGTGGGTTGCCATACTTTTTATTCACCCTCTGCCAAACACAAAGAAAAAACAACATCCATCCATCCATCCATTGTCCTCCGCTCATCCGAAGTCGGGTCGCGGGGGCAGCAGCCGGAGCAGGGAGACCCAGGCTTCCCTCTCCCCGGCCACTTCTGCCAGCTCCTCCGGGGGGATCCCGAGGCGTTCCCAGGCCACCCGGGACACATAGTCCCTCCAGCGGGTCCTGGGTCTTCCTCTGGGCCTTCTCCCGGTGGGACGAGCCCGGAACACCTCCCCAGGGAGGCTACCAGGAGGCATCCTAAACAGATGCCCGAGCCACCTCAACTGGCTCCTCTCCACGTGGAGGAGCAGCGGCTCTACTCCGAGCCCCTCCCGGATGGCCGAGCTTCTCACCCTATCTCTAAGGGAGAGCCCAGCCACCCTGCGGAGGAAACTCATTTCGGCCGCTTGTATCCGCGATCTCGTTCTTTCAGTCACTACCCAAAGTTCGTGACCATAGAAGAGGGTGGGAACGTAGATCGACCGATAAATTGAGAGCTTCGCTTTTAGGCTCAGCTCTCTCTTCATCACGACAGACCGGTACAGCGCCCGCATTACTGCAGACGCCGCACCGATCCGCCTATCGATCTCACGCTCCCTACCCCCGTTCGCGAACAAGACCCCGAGATACTTGAACTCCTCCACTTGGGGAAGGATGTCCACTCCGACTCGGAGGAGGCACTCTACCCTTTTCCGGTGAGAGACCATGGTCTCGGACTTGGAGGCACTGATCCTCATCCCAGCCGCTTCGCACTCGGCTGCGAACCGCTCCAGTGAGAGTTGTAGGTCCCGACTTGATGAAGCCAACAGGACCACATCATCTGCAAAAAGCAGAGATGCGCTCCTAAGGCCACCAAGACTGACACCCTCAACACCTCGGCTGCGCCTAGAAATCCTGTCCATAAAAGTTATGAACAGGACCGGAGACATAGGGCAACCTTGGCGGAGTCCAACTCCCACCGGAAACGGATCCGACTTACAGGGACTTGGTCCCTGTACGACTTACGGTCGTACAGGGACCGAACAGCCCGTAGCAAAGGGCCAGGTACCCCATACTCCCGGAGCACCCCCCACAGGATACCCCGAGGGACACGGTCGAACGCCTTCTTCAAGTCCACAAAACACATGTGGACTGGTTGAGCGAACTCCGATGCACCCTCCAGGACCCCGCTGAGGGTATAGAGCTGGTCCAGCGTTCCACGGCCAGGACGAAAACCACACTGCTCCTCCTCGATCCGAGGCTCGACTATCCGACGGACCCTCCTCTCCAGAACCGCTGAATAGACCTTCCCAGGGAGGCTTAAGAGTGTGATCCCCTGTAGTTGGAACACACCCTTCGGTCCCCCTTTTTAAATAGGGGGACCACCACCCCAGTCTGCCAATCCAGCGGGACTGCCCCTGATGTCCACGCGATGTTGCAGAGTCGCGTTAGCCAACGCAGCCCCACAACATCCAAAGCCTTAAGGAATCTCATCCACCCCCGGAGCCTTGCCACCGTGGAGCTTTTTGACTACCTCGGTGACTTCAGCTCCGGAGATTAGAGATCCCAACTCCGGATCCCCAGGCTCTGCCCCTCCAATGGAGGACGCGCCAGTGGGATTGAGGAGGTCCTCGAAGTACTCCGCCCACCGACCCACAACGTCACGAGTTTAGGTCAACAGCACACCACCCCCACTGTAAACACTGTTGGTGGGGCACTGCTTCCTCTCCCTGAGACGCCTCAAACTCCCCTGTTAGGCGGAGCTTTAACTCCCACCTCCGGGAGAGCTTCGACCACGTCCCGGGGTAGGCGGGGGACATTGAGTCCGAGTGGGCCATGTTCCGCGCCTCCATTAATGACGCGGCCTCTCGGAGCTGCGGTCGTAGGGCTGTCGGTGCCTGTTGTGGCGGCAACCCTCGAACCCGCTGGTGGTCACCGGCGGTGAGGGATGCCGTCAGGCTGAAGAAAGAGTCCTATCAGGCCTTTTTGGCCTGTGGGACTCCAGAGGCAGCCGATGGGTATCGGCAGTCCAAGCGACGTGCGCCTCGGGTGGTCGCCAAGGCAAAAACCCGGGCGTGGGGGAAGTTTGGGAGAAAAAAAAAGTGCAGCTTCACAGGCCTTAAATAGTGTGCAGGTGATTGCTGATTGGTCTGAGACCCAGGAAATAGCAACTAATCCTAGAGACAGAGCCTAGAACAGAGCAAGATCTGATTTGGGTCCAAAAACAAAATTACATCCATCTTGGGGATGTAACATTATCTATATATTTTCTTACCAATATTTCCTGTATCGCCTTCAGTGTCATGGATCAGCTGAAGTCTAATGCAACTTCCATCAAGCAAGAGGTAGGCTATACATTGAGCAGGTCCATCACAGAAAACTATTCACATCTGTACTCAACCTCCAGTCACACATTAACCTAATATGCATATTGTTAACTATAGTGGGCTACTGATGTACCCAGGGACAACTTGTGGAACTTGTGGAAATTAGAGACTTCTAGACTGAAGTTGCAAACTGTATGATTATTTAGTAAAATATGAACATCACACTGTGGAGGTTTTTAGGGCTGAACATCTATTCAGAGAACCAAAGTTTTGAAAGTAACTGCAATAATTGGATGCTAAATCGATTGATTCTGTCCAGAGCTGTACTTAAAGAGATTTTAGAATCATCCCCAGCTACTTTTTTTTGGGCGCTGTGGTTTCCCCCTGACTGGCTGCACAAAAATATCTTGGCTATTTGGCAATTAGGACATGCTTGTCATTTAAATTACTGCTGCACAGTTTGGTACTTTACACCACTGCTGGAAAGTGATGGAATAGTGTAACATCTGCAGTATGGGTTTGGGATTCCACATCTAAGCAATCTGCATCAGTTAAACTGATCTGTTAACTCCATTAGTGTGGGTAATTTGAACTGATCTGTTTGTCACAAATGAGGATTTATCTGCTTTACTCTGACTTTAAATGCAGTAAATTAGTGAACTGTACTATTGAGCTGCCATCTACATCTGAAGAAAACTTTCAATCATATATCTCCTTTTAAAATTTTAGACTGTTCAGAAACAGACATTTCTTTGGCACCCACTCGGTTCGACATGTAACCTGAATATCAGGCACATTGTCAAGTCAAGGTGCACTGTTCAACACAAATAGACTTGCTTTGTGGCATTCATTGACACTCAGAAGTATACAGTCATGGCCAAAAGTATTGAGAATGACACAAATATTATATTTACACGTGATCTACTGCCCTCTGGTTTTCATGTGTGTATGTCAGATGTTGTCATCACATACAGGAATACAATCAATGCTTGAATTTTGTCAGAATTCCTAGGTTTTTGTTTTTCCACCCGTCTCTTGATGATTGACCATTAGTTTTCAATGGGATTAAGATCAGGGGAGTTTCCAGCCCATGGACCCAAAATCTCTATGTTTTGTTCCCTAAACCAGTTAGATATCACCTTTGCTTTATGGCAAGGTGCTCCATCATGTTGGAAAAGGCATTGTTCATCACCAAACTGCTCTTGGACGGTTGGGAGAGGTTGCTCTCGGAGGACGTTCTGGTACCATTCTTTATTCATGTCTGTGTTTTTAGGTAAAACTATGAGAGAGCCGACTCCCTTGCCTGAGAAGCAACCCCACACACGAATGGTTTCAGGATGCTTTACAGTTGGCATGAGACAAGACTAGTAGTAGCGCTCACCTCGTCTTCTCTGAACAAGCCGTTTTCCAGATGTCCCAAACAACTGGAAAGGGGATTCATCAGAGAAAATGACTTTACCCCAGTCCTCAGTAGTCCACTCCCTGTACCTTTTGCAGAATATCAGTCTGTCCCTGATGTTTTTCCTGGAGTGAAATGGCTTCTTTGCCGCCCTCCTTGAGACCAGGCCTTGCTCCAGGAGTCTCCGCCTCACAGTGCGTGCAGATGCACTCACACCTGCCTGCTGCCATTCCTGAGCTAGCTCTGCACTGCTGGTAGCCCAATCCCACAGATGAAACACTTTTAAGAGACGGTCCTGGCGCTTGCTGGTCTTTCTTGGGCGCCCTGGAGCCTTTTTGGCAACAATGACATTGAAATGTGTTTTGGGGGATAAAGTTAATTTTTTTTAGGCAAATATTGACTTACACTGATCACTCTTTATAACATTCTGGAGTATATGCAAATTGCCGTTACAAAAACTGAAGCAGTAGACTTTGTAGATATTAACATTTGAATCATTCTCAAAACTTTTGGCCATGACTGTAGACAGTACTGCGTCTAAGTCTCAGTACTTCATCAAATACTTAAAGGGGAGTATTTGTATGGCAAGCTAGGGCATTGCTGTCATTTGTCAAACCATTCATTCTAAATGGGCGAACACACTCAAGGCTGAAGCATGGTTTGCATTTTCTGTTATTCAGGGAGTAAATAACACAAGCCTGCACATGGGTCTATAGAGACCTATCTTCTCACCATGTGCCTTGTATTGTGTGATAAAATTCAAACAACTGCAAACAGGAAGATGAAGATGGTTTTGCACACCATGATTCACAAGTTAGCTGTGTCAATAATAAATATGACTTTTTTTACGGGCCTGCTTAAAAAAAGATACTAAAATGAACTGACCATGGCTTACTGAATAGTACTGTATTAATCATGCTCTTGTAATCTAATTTTGTTTACTACCTCACTTTCAACTAATATGATATATTATTAATTTTGTATAAAACATCATATCAGCAAATATCCTGAAATGTTGGTATATAAAATATTCTAAAAGAACAAATTTAACCTGTCCTTCACGCCGGTGTGGTCTTCCAATTGAAGATATGCTCCGCAGACATACTATACAGAGACATTAACCTGGCCAAACTATCAGCCAATGCTGAAAGCTCCTGAATAAAAATGAGGACAGGATTGTCATTGCTTTTGATCTGTCTGCTTCTCTTGTCTGACCCTCACAGAGAAGAGGGGAAAAACAGAAGTAAAATAAGAGGCAATAGGAACAAAAATACAGTACACCTCAGAATCAGTAAAAGAGCCTGTATGAATTGGGAAGCATGATCAAAAGCATCTTTTCATCCTTGTAAAGTAAAAAAATACTAAAATCGATGTTTATTAACCAATAATAATTGAAGCAGCGGTAGATTATATAGATTTCAATTGAAAATAGGAAACATTAGAGAAGAACTAACACAGTAGTGTGAAAAGTGGCAGTCTAACTCTTCCCTCTGGAAAAACCTCTGAGCAAAAACACCACAGGCTATAAGATATATGTGTGTCTGATTAAGAGCTGAGCAAGTTTAATCACTGTGAATAAAACAGGCATACTATGTGGCCTAAAGGGAACTACACTACAGTATCTGGTCTTAATGTTTCTCAATAATTGCAGTTTCTAATACTTGAACACCTAAAAAATTAATGACAAGATGAATATCTAATTTAACACAAGCATATTTGTTTAAACTTGCTTCACATTATTCCCTTTACATACAGTAAGGCCGACAAGTCATGTTTGTCTGCTAATAACTTCAGTTGTATTTGTTTTTGTGATGCTAACACAATTGGAAAATGGTGTTCCAGTTTATTTCGGTGGTCATCTCCCCATGGACATGTCATTGTCTCCAACTTTATAGAACTCTGGCCCCTGGCATACAATTTGTAATAAAATAAAGTATGGATCTCCTTATACCCTCCAGTCTTACAGACAGTCTACATCAGATGTAGCTATTACCCCAGCACACATAGAACTGATGTCAAAGTTTATGTAAAACCACACTGCACAATTTCTCTGTTTGCACCCAGTTCTATAACTTTGGTTTCTCCTCTTGAGGATTGCAATTAAAGAGATAAAATAGGGTATGAGGGATCTGTGGAGTAGAGAATAGAGCTAACAGAATAAAAGAAATGACCTAAGGATAGTCAGGACACAAAAGAAAGCACACATCTCTAACTGACCACTCGTGCTCCATCAGAGTCATATTTTTTCCACTTCATGCTTGGTTTGCCAATGAACCTTTCTCCCCTCTGTAAACAAAGCACATATTTGCACAGAAAATTACATATACAAGGAGATGTTCGCTTTACACTCAGTGCTTTTGACTCTGCAGCTTCTCCAAATGGAGCAAAACAATGGCCTTTATATGTAGTTATGGACAGAGTGCACTTCAGCATGGCTAAGTGGTTTTAAAGGGGGTAGGGACGTAGGTGGAGTCAAGATCCATCTTGACATTTCTTGCACCATATTTCTACAGGATAAAGAAATCAAATGCAGATGCTAAAAATGATAAAGACAGGCTTTAAAGTGCATAAAATAAATACAATTTGGAATTCAACCTAAAGTGTGTCACAAATGCATTTCCAAAAACAGCTGCTGTAGTAAACTGTGAAAAAAGCGATGTTTATTAGTTATGATATGGACACCTTGTTAACTCATTCGCTGCCAAAGACGTCTATAGACGTCTTTTCAAATCCAACCGCTGACTGCCAAAGACGTCTATAGACGTCTTTTATGTTTTTCAATGCGAGTGGCTTGGGGGACGATCGGCGAAAGTTTTTCCGTAAATATCGGCTTCTAGACAGAGTATGGACTAACAAATTTACCCTCTAGGTAGCTGTGCCACTTTTGATGGGAGATTAGCATAGATTGTAAGCAAATAAAAACAAACGCAATGATTCGCTATGAGAGAAATGGCGCCGGTGAGACGCACGTCGAGGAAGAACGGAATAAGGTAGAAACAAAATCTTTTTTCCTGATGATAGAAGAGAGTCTACTCTTTCTTTTGGTGTGTTCGGTGTTTACATAGTCATAGCACAAACTATTCTGTGGCTCTTGAAAAATCAGTCAAAATTCTCAAAAAACTCTGGCGGAGCGACTCCCTGTTCTGAAAATGGCTGGCAGTCAATGAGTTAATCAGTCAGTTTTGCTGGAACACATGAGACAACAAGTGGAATGGAATCACATCTGACGTGTATATATTCCAACAGCAATTTGAAAATACCGTAAGAAATGTTAAGCTCTCCCACACCACAATTGTGTTTATCCAGAAATAGAATAAAGGGACATTTGCTCTGTCTTTTCATCACACAAAAAAAGGAAAGTTGTTGTGAGGTAGCGATGCTTGCCTCTAATATGGTAGGTTAGAGATGAAAAGAACTTTGGCAGCAAGATAGGAAAAAGTGTGCTCATTAAACTAAAATCCTAAAAAGAAAAGTAAAGAAACAAAGTTCTTCATATGTACATTTAAAAATGTGGAATCCATTTTCCAGATATTACCTCAGCTCACAGCAGCAGTAAAATGGCCAATGATGTGAAAAGGTCAATTAGCTTGTTAGGGCCAATTTAGATAAAAGTGATTCCATGCTGTTGATGTATAATATTTCTTCCCTATCTCTGATTCGGAGTGCTTACATGTAGTAACATTTGCTTTTTACACTTAATGGGGAATATGTGGAACTAGACTTTCAGAATGGTAGATAGATAGTTTTTACGTTCTTATACCTTTCTATATTCTTAAGCAATACATATAAGTAGACGTAGGTCATCTGTTTTAGTGTATTTAGTAATATATTTGTATTTGTAGGGGGGCAAGGAGAATTTAAGACAAATGTAATTGTTTAATGTCATATTAGTTTTTTTTATCATTTATTCATTTTTAGTGGGGTTGTGTGAAAGTTTTGGGTTGGAGAACTTATGATAAAAAGAGAAAAAAGTGTATTACCTGCAGTGGACAAAATACAGTGCACTCAATTTTGAGAATCAGGGAGGTATTTAGTGTATCGTAAGGAAATAAGAGCTAGACAGAACAGAGCCACTTGGACACTTATTTTCTCCCCATCTTGAAGAGACCAAATATTAAAAAGTTCATGGTAGCTTAATGAAATTTAATAGTATACTCTGTCACTTTGGCATGATAGAGAGACTTATTTAACATTGTATTCTATTTAGAGGTATGTCAGGCATAAAACATTAATAAACTTTGATTTGAAGTTGAACTGGTCAAATTCTAAAATGTCACTTATAAGTGTAAAAATCTATGAAAAAGTGGGGAAGCTGTGGGGAAGAAGTGTATTTTAAATTTCTGAAAAAGTAATGCTTATTCGTAAGTTTTACAACACAATGACAACCCCATTTTATCAGTGGACAGACACACAACCCAATGCAGAACAACATGGGCTTCTTTCAGTGAAGAAAATAACTGGTCTTTTTTTTTTAGCACAAGTTCCTTGTGTTTACTTTGAATTTGGATTATTGTATTCACGAAACAACGTTTTTGTACCAGGCTATAATTAGATAACAGATGCAAAAGATCATAAACATCCAACAGACATATGTGCCTCTGGTGTCCTGAAGCAGCACTCTGCTGTTAAGACAATTGACACTCAACATAGATTTTGTTGACTCTGCAATGGGATTTAACGCTAACTCAGGCAGCCAGGCTTATTCCATCAAAACATCTTCCTCTCATAAACAGTGAAGTGCTCCATTGACCAGGGAGAAGGGAGATCGCAGCAGTTCTGTCGACAATGCTAATGATCACTGTGGTTAAATTAAACTAATTAGCCACATGCATACTTGTTGAATTTAATGTTGGTTTCAGAAACACTGAGCTGGTAGTTTTAAATGCAGACACATCTTCAAATGCAAAAAGAAGGATCCCCCCCAAAGCTTTATGTAGCCATGCTCATGGCACCCAATATAAGTTAAAGACATTCTCTTGTTTATGAGACAGAACAGGAAATGCAATTTAAATTCTGTTGACATTTACTGTCAGGGAGCATTAATTCACAAGTGTCCTTTGCTGCACAGGGCTTACTCAGCACCAGTGGGCCGCAGGCTTTGAAGAAAGACATGCTTCCTTTACTGTACTCTTAACAGATTTTCCCTCAGATTGTTTCTGTGACTGGGGGCAAGGAACTTCCAATTTGTAGGTCACAACCGAAAAATGCAGGGACAGAGCCGAATGTCATAGATAAAGCACAGTAACACCTCAAGACAGGATTTCAGTTGTCTGTCATGATCTCATATTTAATCTTCCTCTTCACTTTCAAGAGAAGAATCAACTTCATGCTTTGTTTGAGATCTGTTTCTGGTCAGAGTTTATTTAATTTTGGGCTAAGCATCAAAGCGTTTTCCAGCGGGTAAAAGTTGCACATGCATTAAGTTCAACCAGCCACTCACTGGTCTTTTACTAAAGCTGTAGTTCATGTAGAGTTTTTCAAAAGAGATGAGGAGAAAATTCACAGGTGATATTTGACCTGATTAACTTAATAAAAACACCACAAACGGATCAATTTCACATCTACGCCCATATGTAGTTTCTATTTTAATTGAATTTCATTCATTCAGCTTCTCTCAGATTTACATTAAAATATGACTTTCATAGGTGTTTAAACATAATATGTTCATAACATAAGCTCTTTCGCAAACATATCTTTCTGTATATGCATGAACTGCTACCTCTTGAAATAGTTATGCAATAGCATAACATTTCGTATGCAATACAGCCCAATCAGCATGAAATTTGGAAATGTTCTCTCTTTCTCTCTCTCTCTCTCTCTCTCTATATATATATATATATATATATATATATATATATATATATACATATATATGTAGAGAGAGGGAGAGAGATGTATACAAATAAAGAAAATTCATAACATAAGCTTGCATTTTTAAAAGTGAATTGTGACCTAAGTGGATTAAACTGTTTATAACAGAGCCTTTAACTGCCTGTGCTGGAGCTGTGACAGGGTCCTTGGGAGATACACAGAGACTGCTTGCAACACATGTCATATATCATAGCTTCAGTCTGTACCCCAACCAGTACCTGCAAGCTACAAATGTGCACTTCTCTTGTCATTTTTGTAGAGACAGAAGAGAGTAGAAAAATAGCAGTGGGGGTTTGCAAGCTTAAAAACATAACAGCTTAGCTTTGTTACTATCGTCTAGCCTACAGTGTTCGAACTGGGAAGAAAAGGAACAATGAGATCTTTGATTGTGAGACATGTTACTTGGAAGAAACATTTTCAACCTGATTTGAAGTTTGAATTAGCATATTTCATTATTAGGAAAATCCATGTTTTTGTTATTGTTTAATCAACATATTGTGGTGAAACAATATCAAATAATGTATTTCTTAAAACGAAAAATGATAATGACAACATCAATAAAGATAATTATATTATTAGTTTAAAATCTATTGTTATTATTATTTTTAGAAATGGAATTATAATTTAGGCGATGCTCTTTTTTCACTCAAATATGTGTGTTACGGGTCTCAGTGTGTGTTATTGCCTGTTTTAAGCGAGTGAAAGAGGAGAAGTGAGGACAAGATACCAATCGTTTCCCTTCCAGTTCACGACTGCCTTTATTGAACATTCTTTTGTCACAAACATTGCTGCATTTTAACTGCATTTTCTTTCCTTTGTTTTTACTCATTTCTTTACTTCAGTTCTAAAAGTCCATTACCATCTTCAGTTCCACATTTCTGTGACCAAATCTTCTTGGTCACCTATATTTCTGGGATTAACACATCTGTATAATCATGCATTCTCATTCAGTCTTTGTGGATAATGTCACTCCCTTTTATGTTACACCTTACTGCTGGTTCAAAACACTTGAATTAAGCGTTAACTCCACAAAAAATGTGCATACAAATTGATACAAAATTAAGCTGCTGTAAAATGTACAGTTGACCAAAATATGCAGCATGGAATGTGCTTATGGTAACTAACAATTTTCCGATAACCAAATTCAGAATTAAACAAAACATCACAGAACAAACTGGTGCGAAAGACAACTAAAGTGCTTATTTCACCATAAGTGGATTTAGATTCATTCTTATTAAGAGCTATAACACATGCTCAGGAGTTTCCAAAATAAACTCAACACTTTCTCCATTAGTGAATCAACATCAAATACAAACACAAAACAAACTAAACTAACGACTGACAAAATACAAATATATTTGGTGATTTACAAACCTGTTTTAAGCAGGTGAAAGAGGAGAAGTGAGGAAAGGATACTCATCGTTTCCCTTCCAGTTCACGACTGAAGGAACAGCGGAGGCGTCGCCCCCTTTACCGCCCCCAAGCGCAACACGAGAGAAACAAAAGTTCCAGCCCCACTTTTACAGAGAAAAAAAACTTAAACTTAAAAATTCACCAAAAATAATTAAACAAATTATTGTAGGTGCCACACGCTCCCCGACAACAAAAGTGACTCCTGGCACTTTGTACAAATCTCAAAGTATATTAGCACCTTATGACCACATTTCTAGCACTTTCATCTGTATATAAACATGAAATAAAAGTCCCAAACATCAAAGTACTCTATGAATTAATAACCTTGTACAGGGTAAGACAGGGGTAAACATTGGTACTGAAGTAGAGGTAGACTTTGGATTAGTGGCACATATGCTTGTGAATGCCAAACATCACTATGGGGAACAAAACATGTATTCACTGCACTCACAGAGGGAAATAACTGATAGATTGGGTGGCCAAGAGAGGAAGAAGTGAGCATTTGACGTGGTCGCCTCTGTCTGGTGGACCGTCTTAAAAGAACTGGGGAAGCAGGCTGAGAGTCTGACATCTGCCCCTCGGGGTATCAATGTTGAGGCAACTCTGGTTCCTCATAAGGAACTGCATCCTGGATTGTCTTTTTGTCATCCTCATCAAGTCCACCATGGTGTGGGGTGTCCTGTTTGTTATTTAGTTGTTGGTTCACATTTGGTCCCTCATCAACTGTTCCATTTCCAAGTGGTCCATAATCCGGCTCTGCTAGAGTCTGAGGATCCATCCACATCTGGCTTCCTTCCCCTGCTCCATCTGCACCACCATGACTTTCACTCATGTTCTGGCTCCCTTTAACAGGCATTTCTGGTGAAGAAATGCCTGTTCTCCAACATATTCACCTTCCAATCTGAGTGGATGTTTCTTCAGGAGGAGTTACCGTTTTCCATACCGGCATTTCCATTATTATTATTATTCCATCCATCCATTATCCCCCGCTTATCCGAGATCGGTTCGCGGGGGCAGCAGCCGAAGCAGGGAGACCCAGACTTCCCTCTCCCCGGGCACTTCCGCCAGCTCCTCCGGGGGGATCCCGAGGCGTTCCCAGGCCAGCCGAGACATATAGTCCCCCCAGCGCGCCCGCATTACTGCAGAAGCCGCACCGATCCACCTATCGATCTAACGCTCCCTACCCCCATTCGCGAACAAGACCCCTTGAACTCCTCCACTTGGGGAAGGACGTCCGCTCCGACCCGGAGAAGGCACTCTACCCTTTTCCGGTGAGAGACCATGGTCTTGGACTTGGAGGCACTGATCCTCATCCCAGCCGCTTCGCACTCGGCTGCAAATTTCTCCAGCGAGAGCTGTAAGTCACGACTTGATGAAGCCAACAGGACCACATCATCTACAAAAAGCAGAGTTGCGATCCTAAGGCCACCAAGACTGACACCCTCAACACCTCGGCTGCGCCTAGATATCCTGTCCATAAAAGTTATGAACAGGACCGAAGACATAAGGCAACCTTGGCGGAGCCCAACTCCCATCGGAAACGGATCCGACTTAGTATCGGCAATGCGAACCAAACTCTGACTCCGGTCGTACACATGCTCCCTCCAGGACCCCACTGAGGGTATAGAGCTGGTCCAGCGTTCCACGGCCAGGACGAAAACCACACTGTTCCTCCTCAATCCGAGGCTCGACTATCCAACGGACCCTCCTCTCCAGAACCGCCGAATAGACCTTCCCAGGGAGGCTTAAGATTGTGATCCCCCTGTAGTTGGAACACACCCTTCGTTCCCCCTTTTTAAATATGGGGACCACCACCCCACATCCAGTGGAACTGCCCCTGATATCCACGCGATGTTGCAGAGTCGCATTAGCCAACGCCGCTCCACAACATCCAAAGCCTTGAGGAACTCCGGCCGAATCTCATTCACCCCTGGAGCCTTGCCACCGCGGAGCTTTTTGACTACCTCGGTGACTTCAGCCCCGGAGATTAGAGATCCCAACTCCGGATCCCCAGGCTCTGCCCCTCCAATGGAGGACGTGCCAGTGGGATTGAGGAGGTCCTCGAAGTACTCCGCCCACCGACCCACAACGTCACGAGTTGAGGTCAACAACACCCCATCCCCACTGTAAACAGTGTTGGTGGGGGACTGCTTCCCCCCCTGAGACGCCGGATGGTGGACCAGAATCGCCTCGAGGCCATATGGAAGTCTTTTTCCATGGCCTCCCCAAACTCCTCCCATGCCTGGGTTTTTGCCTCGGCGACCACCCGAGCTGCATGTCGCTTGGACTGCCGATACCCATCGGCTGCCTCCAGAGTCCCACAGGCCAAAAAGGCCCGATAGGACTCTTTCTTCAGCCTGACGGCATGCCTCACCGCCGGTGTCCACCAACGGGTTCGAGAGTTGCTGCCACGACAGGCACCGACCGCCCTACGACCGCAGCTCTGGGATGCCGCGTCATTATGCGTTTAGGCCTCCCGGGTCTCACCGGCATCCTCCCCCACCATTGGAGCCAACTCACCACCAGGTAGTGGTCAGTGGAAAGCTCCGCCCCCCTATTGACCTGAGTGTCCAAGGTGCCAGGTGCACATATGAACACTCTTATGTTTGAACATGGTGTTCGATATGGACAATCCGTGCCGAGCAGAGAAGTCCAAAAACAGAACACCATTCGGGTTCAAGCTGGGGGGGGCATTCCTCCCAACCACGCCCCTCCAGGTCTCACTGTCATCGCCCACGTGAGCGTTGAAGTCCCCTAGCAAAACAAGGGAGTCCCCAGAGGGGGCACCACCGGCATTTCCTCCTACTGAATATTCCCAGGTCTTTAAGAATTAGCAGTGACTCTTGATTCCATCTATCTTGTTGGTATTCTGCCTCTGATTCATCCTCAGAGTCTTAATTCTCAGCAATGTCTGTCTGGTCTTTGCTTTTGCTTGTCCTCTTCTGAGCATTTCCCTGGTTTATGTGGCTGTGGTGGGAATTCCACTGGCAGCTCATTAACTAGCAGAAGCAAGTTTCTGTGCAGGGTTCTTGCTTTTCCCTTTCCACTTTGTTATGGGTAGATGATATACACTGGGTTATCTGACACTTTCTCCCTGACCACATAGATTCTGTTCTCCCAGTAGGAACAGAGTTTGCCTGGCCCACCACACTGACCCAAATTCCTGACCAGAACTATGTCACCTGGCTTTAGAACCACTTAGAACTGCTTCCGCCATCCTTTTCTGCCACTTCTCTACATACCCTCTATGTGTCTCTGCACCAGACCCTTCTGCTGTCACACCTGGGGGAAATGTTGGTGTTTTTGGTCTTGTCTCCATGTTGTCTTGTCATTTCCTGTTTTATTTTGAAAGATGCATCCCCTTGTTTCAGGTCACGTGCACTTCCTGTTGTGTTCCCAGTCTGATTGTCTCCTTGATTACCTATTGTTTGCACCTGGGGATCCCTTCCCTCATGTGTTTAAATAGTCCTCGTCTCCCCTTGTCCCGTGCCGGTGTATTGAGTTCCATTGAGTTCCATGACCACAGTTCTTGTCTTGATCCCAGTTACAGTTTCCTAGTGAGTATTTCTTTGTTACTTTGTACCTTGCCCTTAGTCATGTTGTTTTGATACTTTGTTCTCAGCCTTTGTCTTCCTCGTAAGAGTGATTATATTTTGATACTTTGTTCATAGTCTTGTTTATTGTTTTGGTACTTTGTCTCCACTCGTTGAGTGCGAGTTTTGTTCAATAAACCTTTTGCACATAACCACCTCTCTGCGCCTGAGT
Source organism: Menidia beryllina (assembly GCA_013363375.1). Classification (NCBI taxonomy): domain Eukaryota; kingdom Metazoa; phylum Chordata; class Actinopteri; order Atheriniformes; family Atherinopsidae; genus Menidia; species Menidia beryllina. The sequence goes on along the minus strand of JABUIW010000200.1, from coordinate 2,946,082 downwards.
CCTCCCTAAACCCCAGCCCCCTGACATCTGCTAATCCAAACAGAAAATCCACCGGGAGAAAGGGGTTTTGCCCGTACAGCAGAAAATAGGGTGAATAACCAGTGGACTCATGTCGAGTGCAGTTATAAGCATGTATGACTTGTGGAAGATGTTCTTTCCATGTCTCCTTCTCTTGGTCTGTCAGTGTACGCGACATTTGCAGCAGTGTAGGATTAAATCGTTCAGCTGAGTTACTTTGGGGGTGGTATGGGGTTGTGCTGGAATGTCCTACCCCAGACAACTGACCGAGAGTTCGGAAGAGGTCATTTCCCTCGGTCATGGTGGAGTTTGCGAGGAAACCCAAAAAGAGGCACAAAGTCATTATAAATCCGCTCGGCTCCTGTCCGGCCTGCCTTATTTTTAGTTGGGCAGGCAAGAGCGAACCTGGTGGAGTGGTCAACAACCACTAATATGTACCCATACCCCCCTTTGCTTTCCTCATGGTGCAAGAAATCAATACAGACCAGTTCAAGAGGTGAATTAGACTTGAGGCTGCTCATCGGTGCTCGCACATGAACTGTGGGATTCTTCTGCTTAATGCAGCTGCATCTCTTAGTCATATAGTCCACGATATAGTCCTTCATGTGAGGCCAATAGAACCTCTCCCTTGCGAGATGGAGTCTCTATCTGTGCCCACATGTTTCATGTCATCATGAAGGTGTTTCAAGACCAGGTCATGATATTTTTGACGGAGGACTAACTGTTTTCTTGCAGGTGTCTGACGGTACAGCATTCCATCCTCAAGATGGAGTTTATCCCACTCATGGAGGAGTTTACGAGCGTGTCCCTTCACTGACCTCTGGATGTCCTCTGTGAGTTTTTTGGTAGTCTCTTTGAGTCTTATGACCTCCCCAATTGTTGGGTCTTTTCGTTGGGCCTGAGTCAAGACATCCTGTCTTATCTCATAAAAGGCTGTGGGAGGTTGCATGGCTGCATCAGGGGAGGAGGCAAAGACGGTAGCTACCCAAGCCACTTCCTTTTCTTGGGCCACTTGGGTTCCCTCCCAAACTGCATTTACAATCTTTTGAGAAAGTTCTTCTGTGCATAGGACCATGTAGTGGTTCATATCAACTGGGACACAAGACAGGGTGTCTGCATCAAGGTTTTCTTTTCCTGGTCTATATTTGATGCTGAAGTGAAAGTCAGACAGTTCCCCTACCCAACGGTGACCAACCGTTCAGCAACATACTGAACGGAGATGAAGTCTCATCTTGACAACTACTGGTCACTTCAGAGGTCGTGGACGAGACAGTGCTTGCTTGTTTACACTTAGACTTGGCCTGACCACCTGTCTCACTTGCACACAGATTCTGGGGCTTGTTCTCTGATCTGATCACTAGGCGCCCCGCTGCAGTGACCAGCTCGCGTTTCCCTGATTCCTCTGGCTTTTTAAACAGCCTACTACTCTGTGGCCATCTTCTCGACAAAGGAAACAGTAACAACAAGCTGTGCAGTTCTGCTGCACCCAAATGGTTTGTCCCTTTTTGTTTTTAATCTGTTTTGAGTGTGTTGGGGAACAGGATGTACCGGTTGTGGCTCACATTGCCGCCTCATTGACTCCACTAAACTAGTGAGCTCTTGATTTTATCTGTAAGCTATTTGATTTGATCCATTTTCGCTTTAAGAGCTGCACTCTCTTTTTCATCACTGCGAGCTACATCAAGCTGAATCTGTACACTATGCACGCTTGTGGGGGCCTGACGACGTGAAGATCCAATCCGCTTCTTCATCTCCTTTTTATCATTAGTGATCCTCATCACGTGATGCAGTATTGTCTCATCATTTACTTTACCACTTGACAGGAGTGGTTTCAGTTATCTTCAGATGTCACTTGTTTCCAAGTCCTTGGTAAATTGTGTGCTGAAACACATCCTGAACAGTAGCCGGACTATACTGTATGCCTGTGTCTGGCTGCTTTAAGCAAATTACACAATAGAGAAATTGTTTTGGTGTCTCGTGCTCGTCCTGTCTGGCACACATTAGGTCCTGAAATAAATCAGTGCTGTTTTTCTCTCTTAGGTGGGCTTGGAGAAATCCTTTCAGTTCTGTCACAGTCAGGTCATCCATATAAATAAGCATATCTTTAAAAGTCCCGGGCTTGATCATTCTGAGCACACCTCGGACTACCTCAGTGTCATGGAGGCCTTCTCTGAGTCCTTCATCAATCTGCTTACAAATGTTATTGTAGCTTATGTCTGACGAATGATCTCCAACTTGCCCCCCTTGTACTCTGAACTGTCTCCTCTGGAGGTAAGAAAGATCTCTTAAAAAGATGACTCCTTACCAGGATGGTGCGGGCATGGACTGATTATACTGGACTGCCTCACAGTTAGACTTACGAGTTTGGTCTGGAAGTGCTGAAGAGTGTTCAGACACTTGTTCGGCAGGTGACAACACGCTCTGTCTTAGCTTTCTACCCAGCTCCACATAGCTGCGTAGCATTTCCTGCAACTCAACATCAGTAATGTCAGATACAGCTCTGCTCCATGATCAGACGCAGGTGATGCATCTCTGTTCTTAATTACAGCATCAGTACCATCCTTTAAAATCAGAATTCACCAGGTGCCACATGTGCAAAGACATCTGAAAAATAGTGTAAGAGAGAGCACTTTTGTTTAAAGTGCCACTATCCCTACAACATTCACAACTGTCTTTCTATTAATGCTTGAGACAACTATTAATTTTGAGTAGTTGATTGTTACCATTTGCAGGGTAGTTGAAAGCATTAGGGGAGCCTGGTGATGTGACCAAGTTCATTCAAAAATAAAACATGTGAACAAGCTTATAAATCTTTTCATGCACCGCAGTAACTCTGCTAGGTCAAATCTAACAAACAATAGCACTGAGAGGGCAAACCTGTCCCTTTGACTAAGCATAAACAAGGCTGTTATCCCCCACTGCCCCTTTAGTGTATGATATATCAACAATATGTCACAAACTGTTTTGGACCCAAAGACACCCGGAGACGGCACAGTCAGTTTAACAGAGTTTATTGCGAACGAGGGCTAATCCGGGGGAGTGGTCAGGGCAGTCCAGGTTCGGTAACGTGAAATCCAGGCAGCAAAGGTACCAAGGGTAATCCAACTCGTGGTGAGGGGCCGGTCGAGGGTCAGAGCCAGGGAAGCAATCCAGAGGAGCAGGCGGGAGTACGGAGTCAAGGGCAGGCGAGGTCATACACGGGCAGGCAGTCAGGATCAGGCAGAAGGTTCAGGCGAGGGTCAGGCAGGCTTGGGAAACAGGCAGACGGAAGGCAGGTCGAATAATAAGGCAGACAGGATAATGTAACGCTGGAAGTACTCACTCAAAGGCTTGATACGTTCTGGCACTGGACTCAGGCAGGAACGGAGTATATATGGAGGTGGAAACAGGTGAAGGCGATATATTCCAGTGGTATATGGTAAATGCTGAAAGAACCTTGCAACTGAGCAAAATAATCTTTTCAGTGCCAGTTCATTACAGCACTCATCATCCACAATCATCTCATTCCATGTTGGAATATGAAACTGTCAAGGCTGAATTAATCATTATCTCTCACAAGGTCTTGGGTCAATTCAATTTGATTACAATTTATTTATACTGCACCAAATCAATACAAAAAACATATGTATACGTCTCTAACTCATAATAGGTTAGGATCCAATTGATACAATTACAATGCCAAATTTAGGATACCCAACAGCTGCTTTGCTTACTTCCTGCTTTCCTTAGTCAGTAGCATCAGGTCTTGAGTAACTGAATCAAAGCTGCAGTTGCCTCATCTGTTTCTTTTTATTATGTATTATATGTTAATTATCTACTTTATGGGAAAGATTCCAACAGGAAAATTCTGAAATTTGTGGGCAAATTATGTCCGATGGACAAAAGGTATATTAATACTGTTCCTCATGCATATCCATTTGTGTGATCGAATTCAAAGTCTAGTATAATTGATATTGTTAAAAGAAAACCCAATATTTTCTTTACGTATCAAGTTCAGTCATTAATTCTCATTTCTAGCTTTAAAAATAACTGAAAAAAGCTAATTTTAACCTGGTTGTCTGCCAGGAAGTGAACAGGCTGAAAGAGCACCCAGAACCCCCACTCAGCCTCCACAGAGGATGCTGAAAACCCGCCAACAGTGGCAGCCCAACAAGAGCAACTATAAAAGAATGTCTAATGGAGAAATCTGCCACAACTGCTCTGGTGTGGGAAAACCTGTCCTTCCCCTCGCCGACCACCACGGCCCTTCACAAACGTAAGCCTAAACCCCGCCCTTGAAGAAAGCACAGAGGTCGTCCGCACCAAGGGTGAAGAGGGTGAAATGTGCATCGAAATATGGATTTATGGACTGGAAATCCGTGCTCTACTGGACTACGGAACATGGACGAATGTGTTGCCCCTCCACCATTTCAACTCCATCCCCGCAGACTCTAATCCCCCAATTCAGCCATCTATTGTACAGGTCCTGCAGGGTATTGGGCCGGACAGCCTGGCTGACCTTGGAGAAGTCACCCTGCCTGTGGACGTTGGGAGCAGGACCAATCAGGTACACTTTATCATGTCTGACAGAACAGAGAGCACTGAGGTTATCTTGGGCCACCCTTTCCTGCAACAGGCGCATGCTTGCCTGGACTACGGCCGCCAGCTGATAACCGGCCATTAGGCTGAGGCGCACCTCGTCCGGGTGAGTATGTGGTCCCTGGCGCCTTCCGCCTTCGCCATACTGCTAAGAGAGACATGATGTTAAACCCCAGCAAAAGTTTTGTTGAACAGCACCATATCCTAGTGGCCTGTGTTTTGGTGCAGCCACAACCACCTGCCAGCATCCCCATCAGGGTCTTCAAACCTGTCACCTTAAAGAGAGAAGCTGAGGCAGGAGTCCTCCAATCTGCCCAAGTGTTGGAGGCCCCGAAGTTTGAACTCTTTCTACCTCTGTACCCCCTCACCTGCAGGCTCTGTATGCCGAGAGCTGCTCCAGTCTTTCACAGGTCGACCGCCATAAGCTGGCAACCCTGCTTTGGTCCTATGGAGACATCTTCTCTTTCAGCCCCACTGACCTTGGCCGAACCAACATCGTGCACCACGACATTATGACCACAGCTGGGCCACCTGTAAAGAAGGTGGCGGTAGATCAACAGGTGCTGCAGAACCTGGGGGCCGGACTAGCTCAACCCAGCAACAACAGCTGGGCCGCACCGATTGTGATGGTGAAAAAAAAAAAAAACCCCACAGACTCTGCGTGGACTACAGGCCATTGAACGAACGGACGATCAAAGACGCTTACCCCCTGCCTCGCATACAAGACACCCTGGACACGCTATCCAAGGCCAGGTACTTCAGCACCCTGGATCTGACGTTGGGGTATTAGTGGTACAACAAGAGAGATGACGTCCCTTTGTGGTGCCTCACCTGCACTAGTTGTGCAAAACTTGTTAGCTAAAGCCCATCCCAAGAAAGTTACTAAAGTTTTAAGAGAGTAATTGGTACGCTCAGTTTGTTACTGTTGACCGGAAGTGAAGTACTAATAGGCTAGGCAGTTTGTCTTATCACCCTGTATATGCTAACTGGCAGTTTGATTTGAGTGCAGTATGGGTAAACCTAAGTGTTTAATTCATGTTGCTGCAATTATACCCGGGTCCAGTTTGTGCTCCTTCTGAGCCGGTTTCCCAGAGGGTTTCCCCCCACAAGTATGAGTAATGCAAACTAAACCATAACCTCTTTTCAGCGCTGTGCACATATTTGTTATGGACAATATGGGCCACATGTTGGATATGTTTGAGGTATAGTATAATCATTTCAGCAGGTGGACATTGACCTTTCACCTCAAGGTATCTCCCACCACAGGATGACCCAGTTGGAGAAGCTGAGGGGGGGCTGGGCCGAACTTTAATGGGTATGTTTCGTCATATAATGTCCTGTGTTCTGTTGATGAATATTTGTTGTGTCCTGGAGTGATATTAAGGGATTAATTATCATCCAGAGTGGGGGTAGTGTTACCGGCCTGAGCATTCCCCTTTAAGGAGGTGGCCTTAGGGGTAGCGTGTGATGTAGTCAGCGCATAGCCGTATGGGTTTTTGGTGAATAACGTTACGCGGGAGAGAAGTGTGCGTGCCTCTCGCCGGAAAGTGTGTATAGGATAACACTGGTCACAGCCATAAAAAGAGATACAGTCGGTGTGAATAAACTCCACTCTGCAGCCACGAAAGAACTGTTGTCTGAAACAAGGAAAAGTGCCAAATAAAGCCCAGTCCGTGTGTTCAACTACTCCGCCTCTCCCCCCTCTGTGTGTGTGCGCAATTAACCCGGGCTGCTAGTTACCAGCATCAATGAGCCAAGCAAAAGTGAGACGAGTCTTAGCTTTATAACCAGCAGTTCCGTAACACCCAGCTCCAGGTTCCAGTCAATATAGGCCCTGCTCCCGACCCTCAGGCAGCAGGGCAGGTGTGCTGGAGGTGTGGACAGCTCGGCCATTTTTGTTGCAAGTCCCTGCTGATTATTGGAGGCATGGTGTTTGGATATCATGTGTGTATATGGGGATATTCACAGATACCCTGTAGTGTCAGTGGAAGTACGTCATAAGGGGAAAAACACAGTATAAAGGCGGCGGTTAGTCCCCGCCTGGCACACCCCCTGATTCTGGGTACTGATTGGCCAGGGTTTGACAAGATAGTGGGGCAGTGTGTGGGGGTGCTTTCACGGGATATGTGCGCTGTGCTTAGCGGTGACGGGAGGTTGTCCGATACTGCAGAGGGGGAGGGGAAGCTCCACTCGAGCAGTCTTGTGATGATACTCTATACTGTGCCATTGACCAAGAGATAAGAATTGATGGTCACATGGTGCACCCTGACACCGCGTTAACATATCCCCACTTTTCATTCCACAGGGACAGGCTGCATCGAGTGAGTCGAGACACTCAGACTAGTGAAGTGATTACCCAACTGTTGGTGCCAAAACGCCACCAGGAAATAGTGTTCCAGGTGGGTCATTATAACTCGATGGCTGGTCACATGGGGTATGACAAAACACTGAAGCAGATAAGAGCCCGATTCTATTGGCCAGGCAATCAGGCAGACGTGCGCCACTGGTATGCGACCTGCCCTGAATGCCAATTGGTTAATCAACCGTCCATCCCGAGGGTGCCTCTGAGTCCACTACCTCTGATGGAGGTCCCGTTTGAATGGATTGTGATGGACCTGATCGGGCCATTCTACTGGAGTGCACACGGAAATTGGTTTGTGTTAGTTCCTGTGGATGACGCAACCCAATATCCAGAGGCAGTGCCACTGCGCACCATATCCGCAAAGAGAGCAAGCGCTGTTTCAGGTCATCTCCCGAGTTGGGATCCTGAAAGAGATACTGACTGACCAAGGCACACCATTAATGTCACGGACACTGAGAGAGCAGTATAGATTATTGCACATCAAGTCAATTCAGACCAGCGTTTACTATCTCCAAACTGACGATCTTGTGGAGCCCCTGAATAAGACTTTTAAGACCATGATCTGTCAGTTTTTCCCGAAAATAACTACAGGGGTTGGACAATGAAACTGAAACACCTCTCATTTTAGTGTGGGAGGTTTCATGGCTAAACTGGACCAGCCTGGTGGCCAATCTTCATTAATTGCACATTGAACCAATAAGAGCAGACTGTGAAGGTCCATTTAGCAGGGTAAGAGCACAGTTTTGCTCAAAATATTGCAATGCACAACACATTATGGGTGACATACCAGAGTTCAAAAGAGGACAAATTGTTGGTGCACGTCTTGCTGGCGCATCTGTGACCAAGACACCAAGTCTTTGTGATGTATCAAGAGCCACGGTATCCAGGGTAATGTCAGCATACCACCAAGAAGGACGAACCACATCCAACAGGATTAACGGTGGACGCAAGAGGAAGCTGTCTGAAAGGGATGTTCGGGTGCTAACCCGGATTGTATCCAAAAAATGGAAAACCACGGCTGCCCAAATCACGGCAGAATTAAATGTGCACCTCAGCTCTCCTGTTTCCACCAAAAGTGTCCGTCGGGAGCTCCACAGGGTCAATATACACGGCCGGACTGCTATAGCCAAACCTTTGGTCACTCGTGCCAAGGCCAAACGTCGGTTTCAATGGTGCTAGGAGCGCAAATCTTGGGATGTGGACAATGTGAAACATGTATTGTTCTCTGATGAGTCCGCCTTTACTGTTTTCCCGACATCCGGGAGAGTTACACAGTCGCTCCTGTGTCTTCCTCTGGGAATCCTCCCGGTGGGACATGCACAAAACATCCAGGAGGCATCCTGATCAGAGTCAACTCAACTGGCTTCTCGACAGAGAAGCAGCGGCTCTAATCGGAGCCCCTTCCGGACTATTGAGCTTCTCACCCTATCTCTAAGGGAGAGCCCTGATACTCTACGAAGGAAACCATTTTAGCCACTTCTCGATCTAATTTTTTTCCCAATCCAAAGATTGTGACCATAGATGAGGATGGATACATAGATTGACCGGTGTGTTTACTGCAGCAGACCCTTAAAGCGCCTACATCAGATTGCACTTAGAAAGTTGATCTCAGGCAGACGAGTGCTGCCAGCCATGATCAAAAAAATTTGAAAGGTCACATAATCTCAGATGATGGCTCTTAAAATAATGCTCAGGTAGATTCCAATTGAGAAGGTTTTGTCAGACGCCCAGAAGAATTCAACAAGATACAATTCTTCACAAGGAACCCTAAAATCACAAGAGATGTATGGAGCTTAAGTTACCTCAAGGTTCAACACTCAAGTGACAAGGGACTGGCCTCCAGCTCCTGATATAATGCTGCAGGTAATCACTGATGATTTCCAGGTGTGTGAAGAACAGGTGTGATCCACCCTCCTGGTAATGGTACCATGGCACCCTCTGGGGGACAGATCCCACTAACCACACATAAAACGCACGAGATTCCTGATTAACCCCCCCCCCCACACACACACACACCTAATGATGACCACCTGGCAGTCCAGAGGAGCAAGACAGGGAGAAAGCCTGGTAGTTATTGATCATGAAAGAGCATTTATCATTGACAAACACAGCCTTTTTCAGTTTACCTTGTTTTAATGACATTATGGTTCTAGATGTTTTTACAAAAAGTAAATATCTTTACATAAAGAACTACTTCACGTACTGGTCTTTTGGATATTATGGAAAAACTGACAACTATTTTGGAGCAAGCAAGCACCTGAAGGCCTCTAATGAAGCTACAAGCTCCAGGTACACGCTCAAAGTCAGGTACCTGACCCAAGGCTAGGGTCCTCTGCTGCAACCTCTACAGCTACTAATTGGTTGCATACTGAAAATACTTCTGTTAATTGTGTATATGTACCTAAGGAACGTAAATGTCCTACATTTATTGTCAGGATGTCAATTGACCAGATGACTGTTGAACAATGGGTGGAATAAGAAAACATACCTATCACAAGCAACCCCAACAACATTTATTAATGAAAGACCATCAATCAAAAGTGGAAGTTCTTATCTAAAATTTAAATAGCAGAAATTCACCTGAGAAAATTGTTGGACAATTATAGCTGCACACAGTCATATGTAGCCACATAAACACAGTTGTTCCAATGCGCTCGGCACAAAGGTGACTCCCTCTGTCTAGTTTACGCAATGCAAACTCTGCAAAACGGCTCTGCTTTAAGGCAGACAGTAAACCAATTTGCCATCATTGCAATAAACCTTGGCATTTACAGTAGCCAGGTTCTTTAGGGGAAAACCTAAAGATTGTGAATCACCATGCATTCCCCACCTTTGAAGCTGTCTCATACAGCCAAGTAGTGGGAGAGAGCCTTGACTGTCAGCCGTCAGGAAACTAGATTGTTCTGATGCAGAGAGCCAAGCATCAGAAAATGGGTTAGTGGGCTCATCTGAAGATTACATTTATCTTTCCTTGTGGGAGGCTTTCCAGTCATTAGAGTTAACATGGGAGTTATGGTCCTCTGATTCATGGGCATTGGTTCCATCATCACATCTATTAGTTTCTTTGAAAATTGGTTAAACCACAAGGGATTAGACTGTTAAAGGACTGCGACTTGGTTGCGATTTAAGGCTGGTTATGGACTAAAAATCCCCTAAAATACTACATGGAACTTGCAAATAAAATTTTGGGTAAGGACCTGATGGGTATCCTGGTTCTCGAAGATCCCCCAAATGAGCACACAGAACTATAAACGGCAGTGCCTGGTCCACTTAGCCTGATTATTCATCACTGTTATACTATACATTTTGAAGAGTTTAATCCCAACTATTTTGAACTGCCTGTTATCTAAGCTACTGATGATAGGTGGACATGTCAACACATTGACACTGACCACATAAGGCTACTTGAGTAAAGCAAAGGTCTGTGGTGTTCGAGCAGTAAGGAGGAACTGTACAGCCATTTCCAGAGTTCTGCCCACATTGCAGGGGGTAGATCGGATTGTTTCCAGTGAGGGTTGAACTCTGCAAACTCTGCCATTTGTCACAGATTCTGTTCATAAATTTTAAGGACAGAATTTTTAGGCACATTCATTGAGGGTATGTTTGTAATCTTTGACCAACTAATCTCTACCTTCAACCTACATAAATTTGACTTTTTTTGGTACTCCAGTGTGTGACTTTGTGAAAACCCACACTAGGTCGTTCCCACAAATACCAACATCATGTGGGATGGATTTCTCTCTCAAGGCTAAATCTCTGTAAAAGGGCTATATCTCCTAATTTTATCATTTATTTTCATCAGCCAATGAATCCAGTTGTCACGTGACTGAAATTTCGGTATCTTGTTTGATGAGTAATTACATGCTCAGACTAATGATTCAATGTAGTTTGCAATTTCTTTTAAATTACAAACCTCATCACCCAAGAGAAAACTTGATGATGTGGAAGTCATGCTGTCATTAATTCTTGATGCATAATGGCTACCGCGTTGTGATACCCATTTGAAAACGCAAGGCACTAGAGTATAATTTGTGAGAAAGCAAAATACAATTTCACCGTTAGATGGCTGAAATTCCTACACCGTGTACCTATAAGGCTCTATCCAGTAAAATTTTAAATGTAATAGATGCTTGCAGACCCCATGCAATCTTACCCACATGTTCTGGGCATGTCCCAAGTCCAGGCCCCGAGGGCTGCTGTCCTGCAGGTTTTAGAAGTGTCCCTGCTTCTACACACCTGATTCTCATCAACACACCAGCTGTCCTGTGCAGAACTTAACCATCTTTAGAAGACATCACTTTTATCTGAATCAGGTGTGTAGAAGCAGGGACAGTGGCCCTCGAGGCCTGGAGTTGCCCACCCCTGACCTATGTTCACAAGCTCTGGGTAGTGACTGAAAGAACAAGATCGTGGATACAAGCAGATGAAATCAGTTTTCTACATTGTTGGGCTCTGTGTTTATATTATATAGTGTAAGAAGCTTGGTCATCTGGGAGGGGTCAAAGCCGCAGCTCCTCCGCATCAATGGGATCTAGGATGCCTTCAGGAGGCCATCGTGAGGTGTTCCAGGCATGTCCCACTTGGGCAAGACCCTGGTGAAATGAGGGAATTCATTACCCAGCAGGTAAACAGTAGTTTAGTGTAGAATTGTTTTTGTCCTACAAGTGTTGCTGGGCCCGCTCAGATGGTTGATGATAATGATATGAATCCTGAGTTAGACTTGTGCTGTTATAGTTTATAGTTTAGTTTTATCTCAAATTGTTATGTACCTGTAATATCTAAGAATCCAGCTTTCTGACAAAAAATACATTTGTTTTAATGTATTTTAAATATTTAACTAAACCACCTGTCATGCGTAGGCATTAGCCCTGCATCTAGAGGGTTGCAGGTTTGAATCCCAACCTCACTGCAGACTGTCTTTGTGCCCCTGGGCAAGACATGTACCCCAACCTGCCCATGTATGACTGTGATAGTGTGATTATAGTGGTCCTTTGAAACCTTTTTAGGTACAGAATGAATGAATATTGCGTTAAATTGTAATGTGTATTTATGTGTCTGGTAAAATGCTTTTTAAAGCAGATGCTTTATTGTTACAGTTATTATTACCATACATGAGTCCTGTCCTGTCCAATGTATCAGAAAATGTTCACCAATTGTTCTGGACTGCACTCAATTAAAACAGTTTAAAACATTTTTTCAAGATTAAAAATATTTAAGTACTTTGAAAAGTTAAGTATTTTCAAAAACAAATACTCATGTAATAATAAGACAGAGCAACTTTTACTTTTACTGGAGTAACATTTGACAAAATGATCTATACCTTTACTCAAGTAATAAAAGTAAGCATTTTGTCCACCACTGGGTATATTGACTAAATTTACAAACCTAGTCATAGTCTTTTGCAGTTTATTCAGGAATTCTGATTTAATTGTATTGTAGTTCTAGTTGTATTTGTATTTTTAAAATGCATGTGAGTGTAGAAGTACTACACTTACTTGCATTTCAGTCTGGCTCCCTGAATCTCTGTACACTTGGCCTTGAGCACAGCACTCTCTTTCATGTGGGTATCTGATCCCCTAATATCTTTCACGTAATGATAAGGTCCTACTCTGTCTTTGTATACAGTTGCCCACATGGTGTGTCCATCAAAAGTCCCACACCTGTTGCATGAATTCTCAGCACAGCTAAGAGAGAGAGGATGACTCCCAGTTATAAATTGGCTCTTGTTTTTAGCAACACGTAACGGGTGAGTCTCACCAGAAATGATAAAAATAGTATTAATCCACACATTCATTGCAGACCAGGATTTTTAATATGCATTGTTACACAAGTAAAAAACATTGTGAGAAATGTTCTGATGCACTCTTTAGTCTGATATTAGACAGTGTTTGACTAACAATGAGGCAAGCTTCAAATAGATGTGAATGAAAGGTTAGAAAATAACAACATCAGATTTTAGAACGAAACATTGTCTGGGTTTTAACAGTAAAATTGAGGAAGAAAATCACCATAGAAAGTAGTTTTTTTCTCTCTTGCAGCAAAAGGAAAAAAATATACAGAAATCCCTTCTCAGCTGACCAAGCAGGCCAATTTATGACTGAGAATCCACCAAAACATGAACCAAAATTAGCTTGAGTGATAACTCCATCAGAATGGATTTTGGATTATGCTAATTAGAGTCTATGTCAGTTGTGTTTTTAATATGACACCTGAACATAAGTTACACACTAACATTTGCTGTTTGTTTTTTTATAACCAGAGCGTGACTTTCAAGTGCTAAACAAATTGTTTGGTCTGAACATTTATTTGAGCAGACCATGCCAGGTCTTCCAGGTAACAGCTCACCATCTCCCCTTAGGCCATAGGCTAGCTTTTCTATCATGTCATCCCGTTCCAGTATTATGGGTAATAAAATCTGTTTATACTGTCTTAAAATTTATCATACCAGCAAGCTTACATTCAGTTTCCACACGCAGAAATCCTGCACTATTTAAACAATTCAAGCGTGAAGTTTGCACTAACTTTCCATCCGCCATATGCAAATGATGTGAACTGTTAACAGCCCGGATATAGTTCTGACCAATCAGCGCATGGCGATTACTACACGTGAGGAGGCTGGCATGTAAACAAAGATGGATGCGCCCTGTCTTGTTTGCTGCATGCACATATTAGATAATTGTATCGAAAATACCTGTGTTATAACTAGAGCAAGATGGGACACCTTCAGAAAGATCGCAAAAGAATGGATATCGCTGAAAGGGAGAGAGTGCAATGGCGTGTTGTCGATTGTACACACGTTGGAAAAGGAGTAGGCTACAATGAACTGGAAACGCTGCCCTACTATCATCCCTCCTGTTACAAACGGTTTAAAGACAAACGGCAAATGTTCTACGCCAAGAAAAGACAGCAACAAACACAACAATCAGATAGTAGCGGTGAGTACATTCATATTATTATTGAGATCTTGTGTAGCCTTCATAAAGCCGAACATATTACTTTTAGGTCATCAATTAAATTCAATTATCAACACAAGTCAGCTTAGCTACAGCAAACAGAGACAAATTACTAAATGAAATGAAATAAAGTTATACAATTAGGGATTTGAAGGCCGATTTGAATATAATAATAGATTATATCAGATTAAATGAATCAATAATTCATGCATTTTTTGTGCCATCCTCATCATAATGATCATGGACCAGATTATTTTCTGATTGGCCTAAAAAGGCTGTAGGCATGACAAGTATATGTTGTTAGATTTTTTAAACATTGTCAAAATCATTTGCCTAATGACACAAAAATATAAAGAGAAAAAGTGTAGCAAACACTACATAGGCCCTACAGTGAATGTTGTTGTTTTGCCATTGATCTTACTATGAAGAAGTGCATGGATCATAATGGCAAACAGTTTGTTCTTGTTCGATAGTCTAGTACATCTTTGGTTAGTGAATGATTTAACCTAAGAAAATGATTTCTGAAAGCTATTCATTATTCCATATTTATATAAATTTTTACCGGGTATTACTGTTTTATTTCCAGATAGTGCTGGTCCTTCTCCTAAGAGATTGCGTTCCAAAGGCTCTTAAGTTGCACACACTAAGGGCTAACTATCAAGCTGCCATTCATCGTCGTGCTCTGCAGCCAGTAATATCTGCACCGTCACCAGATGGCCATGGTTGGAACATCCACGAAAAACAGCTGTCTATCAATTGGATGACCAATGATCCTGCTCCTAAAGAGGTGCTTAAACTTATTAGCTGTAAGTGCAAAACAGGACAATGTGACACTAAACGATGTTCATGTAAATCTTCCAACCTTAAATGTACAGAGTTATGTGGGTGCAAGAACTGTCAAAATGTTACTGGAGAAGAGGAGATTCTGTCTAGTGATGATAGCGAAGATGATGATTGTACAATCTAGTCTGAGGGATAATTGAGACATTTGGCACCAACCAATAGACTTTGTGGTCATAATTGACGTTGATAATGATGCCTTATTATACCTTGTAGATTTTGTAAATTTTTTCTTAATATTAAAATTCCTATGGATTGTGAAAATTGAAGTGTTTACCTTTATTGAGATAATTGCAGTTAAAGATGCTATTGTTGGAGGCCCAGAATTTCATAAAATTTTCCAAATATGTTTAAACCACACCTCCAATACGTTCGATATTTTAGGGGTTGATTATTTGTAGGACCCTCCACAGATCTACCAAGTTTGAAGTGTGTGGCTGTATTTCTTTTGGAGGAAGTTAAAGATTCTATTAGAGGCCAGAAATCTAAAAATTACATGCATTTTCCAAATAAGTTTAT
>JABUIW010000200.1:2893846-2930802 GCA_013363375.1 Menidia beryllina | reverse complement strand
TTTTCAAACCGGCCAATATTTAAGGGACTGAATATTTGTAAGACCCTCCACAGATCCAGTAAATTTTAAGTGTGTGGCTTCATTACTTTACGAGATAATTGGAGACAAATATGCTGTTAGAGGCTCAAATGTCATTTTTTTCATGTATTACCCAGCTTCAAAAGACGATTACTCAAAAACTGCAGGATGCCCGCGTGTGGAACTTTTTTTCTAAGAAGTTTAACCATTTTACTACATAAAAACCATAATAAAAAGTATTACCCAAGATGCTGGAACGGAACTCACTTTCTGACCACTTTCCGAGAGCTAGCCTATGGCCTACCTGGTGTGCCTTTGATGTTGAGGGGCTTGTAGTCTCGCTAGAGATGTTCAGGTGGAGACGATTTTCCTGAAACCATTATGTCAGGTTCTCCAACTGTTCCATGGAAACCATTTTTAGCATGAAGCCCAGCACCATAATATCATCAAGTATTGGTAGGAATTAACATCTCTGCATGTACCTTTCAGGAGCTCGTGTGTTAATGGTGATACTACTGGATGCAGTCATATCCTGTGGAATAATTTGAGATTAAAAGATTTTAGTGAGCAGTTCCAAAAATACCATTTATTTCTAAATCTTTGGTTATGTCAGTCTTCCACAGAAGTTACAGATGTACAGTATATACAGTATGTGAAATAGTACATATAGTACATATTTTCCTTTTGAAAATCGCACAGTGCTCTGGACTAGAGACTTTAATGTCTCAAATTTACTAGAATTATTTCCACAGAGAATGAGCTGGTTCCCTAACTGCTGACACTGCCAATCAACGAGATGGTTCCTTTTTCCTCTCCATGGGTGTTTCTCAACTTGAAATGGAGAGGATTGGCGGGATCTAAATTGGGGGCATTTTGTGGTCTTTAAAGCAAGGGGACTCATTAAAATTAACACGGTGAAGCTTTCAAGATTCCAACATTAGGCAATGTAAGCCAATAAGAGAAGTACAATTATAGATCTGGATAATGTGCATTGTCATTTTATAAGTGATGGAGCTACATAATCTCCGATCTTTGAAATATGATTCTCTACACCCTTAAGTGTCAACTATATTTTTAATGAGCATTAGCCACAGCAGATGTATGCCTTCAGAGATGGCAACTTCCGATGGCAAATGTTATTCTTTCTGTTGCAAACCCTTGTTTGCTAACATGGAAAATTAGAGAATAAGAAATATTGTTGATGCTTATTTTACACGCATACAGGTTACAATAAAAACTAAATCCTCTGTGGCTGGAAGACAAAAACAACTGTCTTTGTATTGCTTTTAACTTAATTATCACTTTTGTAGAGTGTTATAAAATAGACTGGAGTAATGTTTTAACTGTTTGTTTGACACAAATAATCAAATGTCTCTGGACAATTCTGTTGATTATGATTTTGTTTAAATGTTGATATCATGCACAAACTTCAAAATTGTCTTTTGTGCTGGAAGTACCTGAACAAAGTTTTTTTTTACATCAGTTTTTGCAGTTATATTAGAATTAAAAAGGAAATATATATTTCAAATACATACAATTTACAGTATTTGCAAGTATTTATCAGTCAGTATTGCTAAAAACGTAATTAAAAGTCACTGCATAATTTGTTTGGTGAAATATTTTATGTAATAGTGATGTGACATTTTGTGTGTTAATCATTTTAAATGTTGCAAATTAGCAGCATCCAAAAGTTACTTTTGGCAGAAAGGGTAACAGGTTAATTCAAAGCTAAGAAATTGGTTTTAAAAAACGGTCCACAAAGCTGTTATATTCTACTGCATGTGCTTAAACCATAAATAGTTTGCTCAACTTCAATCAGAAACTGTTCCAAAAGGAGATCTCAACTTAGTCAAGTAATACACTTTCTTAAGTAGAATAACAAATAATATGCTCAATGAAAATAGCTATTTGAAAAAATGTCTTGATTTTATGTGTAAGAAAAGCTAAAAACAAAACTGTGCTTATTAAATTACTCTCATACTAACTTATTTCCTGATCTAATTTGATAAATGCTGAGCAAGATTACAAATTAAAAGATATGGCTCAAGCTGGCATTTTACCATAGAATTGAAGTTAACATCCAAAAACAGATCAAAAAGATAGAAAAAAAGGAGCTACACACAGTTATGCCACACATGTGGTCAAAGGGTTTAAAAAATTAGCATTGCTTAACTGGAACGGAAGTAGCTTGTGGTGAGTGCCACAGCAGAGTTCCTCTAATAATATGTAACTTCTACCTTTGGAATGTAGGGGAGAGAGTTTACAATAAGATTAACCCCCATTTTATATTGCACTCAGCAGGACTCTGCCTCCATGTTGGGTACTTTGAACACTATTTTGTTATTCTGAGTTCACTTGGTTTAATAATCTGCAGATCCCTGGATTTTTGTAGTCTTTTTTTTTTCTTGAAAACTTCCACCTCACAGGATTTTGTTGGTTGAAAGAAAACATGGTGTTTTTGCTTTAGCAAAATGGAGTTTACATTTTTTGTACAATTATTCACTTGCATCGCTAAAATATTACTATAGTAAAATACAAATTAAATTACTTTTTTTTCTTTAAGATCGAGGAAATTTGTTGGTGGTGAGAGAGTGGAGGAATCAGAAAAATCTCCACCCACTGACCAATCTGTTATAATGCAACAGAAGTTACACGAGAATTTGGTTGCCATGATGGTGTTCCACATTAAGTGAGGGCCAAAATTTTTGTTTCTGTGAAAACTTAAGAAGGTAAGAACAGATCTGGAAAGTCGATGTGAATTCAATTTAACTCAATCCATTATTCTGGATTAATGGTGTCCTCTGTCCCTGCGCTCTGACAAAGATACAGGCTCCGATTGCTCAATATTCATCTACATTTCTTCCCCTGGATAGGCACAATATGGTGGGATTAATTAACTTCTCTCAAAGGTGAAGCAGTGCGCACCATCTGCTGTGAGACAATCACATTTGTATGCCTCTCTGAATAATCCTGTTACTCCAATAAAGCAAAGCAGTTCAATGAGAAACAGTTGTCTGGATAGGACAGACAAAACTTCTCAATTACAGATCACTTTTGAAAGCCAAACAATTTTTAAAAAAATATTTTCTTGAATCAAATTTTGTAAGGTGTCCATAAAAATGGCTGTGAAAAAGCATGAAATTTCAAGATTTGCGCAGTTTACGTTGTTGTAGTATTATTTCATACATGTTTGACAAGACAATCTGATTTTTTCAAATAAATCTAAAGGACCACACATCACAATCAAGGGCATGCTGAACTTGCCCTAAAGCCAGGTCATTATTTGATCTTTGTGCAGCTTAATCTGATTATCTCATTGTTGAGGTAAACTTCAGACTCAATCTTGTTAGCAGCTGGCCAAGATGGATTATGATGGCCACTGAGGTGGAAAATGAACTGAGCAATTCAGCTTTGGCCTTCCTCTTTTTCAAGACACTCACCATCACTACTTCATCTCCTTATGCTTTTCACTCTGCTGGCCCTTTAAACAAGATATTGTCCTCAGGAATAGCATAAGCATCCCCACAGCCCCTCTCTCTACACCCCTTTTCATTATCTCCAACGCTTAAACTAAGTGAGAACAATGGAAAGAATAAAAAATCCTGACCTCTCCTAAACTTTTTCAGGCACACTGTGTTATGATGAGATGGTAAAGTGGTTGAAACCTTAACCACACAGAAAGGCGAATCATGCCCTGAAAGACTTGTATTCCAAGAAATTGTGTTTCAGCTGTTGTTGGGCCATTTTGAGCAAAACATGTTTTAACCTGATTGGCTGAGAGAAGTATTCAATTCTCATCTTAAATGAAGAGTGTTATTTTTTTTGCCTTTTTTTCTTTTTCCCCTCCTTAAATTATGCAAATGCATTAGATGTGTGGTCCCGCTTAAGACACTCAGTTTTGCTTGTGGTCTTATTGCGGTATTGAGTCCCTTTACAGTGAATGCACACCACAATCCACTGCACAAAAAGTCCCCCTAAAGGCTGAAAGGAGTTCAAAGCATTCAAAAGACAAAAAGGCCTAAGCTGGGATTTTTTATGTACACTGAAAAGGAGAAGAATATATAAGTTCCCCATTGGTGAGTTTTATGGCAGTGGCTCCCATATTAAAGCATTATGTTTCGATTTAAAGGCTGCCTGAAAATTTCTTGTGTACCGTATTCAAAAAAGAAATGAGAATAATTTGTGTGATTTTGCTGCACAAACCACTGAATGCTCTTTTTGACACACAATTGGGGGAACAAGGAATTGAAAGAGGTTATATTCGATCAGGTTTTCTGCCTCAATAGGTTATAATCACTCCTAAAGTATTGAACACTACACAGAGAAGAGAGCTTCTAAGAGGCTAATCAGTAGGTTTTCTCCCTATTATCCTTTCCCATCTGAGGGTAACAGCGCACAGAAGTACCCCCTTCTATTGATTATCTGAACTAGAATTTAAATATTAATACACTGCCCAGCCCTGCTTGGCACTCTCTCTAGAGCTGGGCTGCATGGCAAAGCACTCATTCCTCAGATTAAAACCCTTCTCCTTTTTTTAAGCACAATCCTGCTCTCTTTTCAGCTTCAAGAAAAAAAATCTTCAAGGGGAAAGTTGAGAAGAGAAAGGGGCCAGAGCTGTGTGTCTCTGTAGTGAATTCAAAGACGATACTTTTCCTTCAGGCTTAGGTCTGATGAAAACGCAGGAGCAGCAAGGCAACCACTTAACCACTGCTGTCTGCTATAGAAAAATAGACAGGGCACCAATATTCTCAAAGTCAGCTGGTCAAGTGACAGAGCTTGGATTCATCAAGCTTTTAGGCCATTGTGGTGCACAAATCATATTAGATGGTGAAAGTTTTGCAGTAAAACTAAGAGACTAATACCAGCAAACGAGACCTAGCTAAAATGGCTCAAGGAGCAGCCAATAAAAACCTAGCAGAGCTCTTCTGTACAGAAGCCCAAAAACCCTTATGTGCTTGACCCTGTGAACGTGAACATTTTCCTTCAGGGCCTGGTTCCACATTGTTGGGACAAAAGCTCACTGACATCAATACTGGAGTAAAGACCCAAATATACATTAAAGCCTCACTTGACACCTGAATTGTGAGTCACAATAGAGAAATATGTGCATTTCAGATGGTATTCTTTTTTGGGAAACATATTGCCAGGGCTGATTTTTATTGGTTCATTGGATGTGTTAATAAAATTAGAAAAATGTCTGAGAGTTCAACAAAATCCTGAAGTAATCACCCAAGAGCTACAATATTGTCAAAACATAGACCTAGAGTTTAAAACAAGCATTTTGGTATGATTATAATGTCTCATACAATACCAGCATTATCCATAGAAGCACCTACCTTGATTCACATTTATTCTGGCTGTACCCAGAAGTAATTCTCTTCACATTGAAATGGACTTTTATAATACAGACAGTTTTCCAATTCGTCAGTGAGCAATTATGTCTTTCCAGGGATGCACTGCATATCTATACATCTAAGTACATATACATATGCGGCCTACAGTAGTGTTGCTTCCCATTGAATGTGGTGTGCCGAATGTGTGAGTTTGTCACATTCACAAAAGAAGTGGGAAGAGGAAAAAGCTACCACTGCCACAGCTGTTCTTTATTCCAACATTCAGATACAAGGTGACTTCAATGTGAACATTTTCATAGTGATTGGGAATTTCTTTTTTTTTAATCCAATTTTAACTGGTATTTTATCATTTTTATTGATTAACACAACAGACAACAAATGCAAAGCAAAGAAAGAAATCATTTATCCATGTTGGATCTTTTTCAGCAATCACTGTGGCAGTTGTTCATCCATGCTCATATCAAACATCTAACCTTATCCCAAGTATTAGTGGAGCTTTTTCCGATTAAACTGTCTCAGGAGGGTGAGGACCTTGTCATACACCTCGACCGCATGATAATGTGACAGCAAAGGCCATTAATGCAAGACCACAGAGGTCATTAGCATCACTCCATGGTGTAGCATAAAGTAATCACCTTCTGTGATCTGTCTCCTGTGACTGCTGTACTATCTGTCCTCCCCCCTGTGGTTCTTCTCGACACATGTAAGGTCAGTTAATGATGGAGAAAGAGATATCTGACCATGGTAGGTGCACTGGCAGCTGATAATACTGTGTTTCCAAGACTTTTTAATCAACCAACAAATGACAATACTAAAACTGTTTTTAAAGATTTTAAACATCCACTGCACATCAAAGATGAAAAGGCAATATCAAAAATGTGTAATCGTAAAAGATCATAAAAATAACGTTTAACTATAATAAAACTATAACTGTCAGCCGATGTGACACGTGAATTTTCACTGTGAGATCACTGTGGTTCACAAGGAATATTTGCTTATGGAGCATAATGTAAAGAAAATGCAAACAGAAGAATTGCGCTTGTTCAGCTTCTCCTTGGCTCTTTTTCAGACTCACTTATTTGTACCACAAACTAATAACAGCTTACACCATACAACATTGACTAAAGGTACTGGAAGTAATGCACTCTTTGTAGATGTCATTTGAAATTTTTACATCACATGAAATTAAAAAACAAATTCACAACATTTATTTTCAAATTGTTGTATGTAATATGAAGGTTTATTATATGTTTGCAACACATTTTGTGTCTTGTTTAGAAAGTGATACTTGGAAAGAAATTATAGTGAAAATGTCAGTTTAAGGGCTAACATTGATGTTCTTTTAACAACATTAATCACAATAATTGTTTTTGGTGATGTATAACAGAAAAGGTAAACTTTTTTTTTCAGAAAACAAAATCAAAGTGTCAAGTTAAGTAAGCACAAAAGCCCTGCATCTGATGTCTGACCAACTTGGATAGCAGCGTTATGGAGTATAAATAGCTAATGAGGCAAGCCACTTTATGTTTAGGTGCTTTTAAGGGAAATAACACCCACTTGGCACTGGCACATTTGACCCAACATGGTCTTCAATTATATTTCTCTAGCTCATACTCATACCCAGGTTGCTGCAGGTGTGCCCTTGCTGGAGAAAAAATCCATCTCCTGATTTAATGTACCATGAGAGACATTACCTTTATATATATATATGTAATACCACAACCAAATGGTCATAACAGTGTACAAGAACATCTGTACCAAACTTTTTGTCCAAGGTCCCAAGCCACAAGGGTGGTAGAGCATGACAAACTTAAGATCCAGACTGAGCAGGTGAAAGCCAACCAAGCAGACTTTTTTATTCATTGACAAGGTACAGATGAAGGTTGTACTGATAGATATACCAATTCAATGTGACAGCAACATCAACAAGAAAAAATAGGGAGATACCAAGGACTCAAGGAGGAAGGTGAAAAGATTTTATGTTGATTGGAGCGTTCTGAGCCATAACTGACAAACTGGAAGTGTCGCTCCAGGAGATCCTGGTGACAACATAAGAGCTCTCTGCCCAGTAGACAGCATTTTTAGGAACAGCTAAGGGCTGCCTAGAAGCCTCAAGCTCATACATTGTATAAATCAAAGTACCCTGACCACTATGCTCAACCAACCATGTGAGTCATCCCAAATCCTCACACACCTTCTTCCTCACACACACACACACACACACACACAAACACACACACACACACACACACACACACACACACACACACACACGCACACACATACACAACATCCCTCTGACAGTGGTAGTTCACAATTGCCAGTTTGAAAGTTTGAATGTTTGTGTAGCTCATGTTTATTTGAGTGGATTTTTTTTTTGGGGGGGGAAGTTGGGGTAGATATTACAGGTTTAATTTAAATACCTTTTACTGTTAGTTTACATTGCTTTTACTAAATGACCTTTAATTACCTTAAGGAGAAGTTCTTTGTGTTTATTTTGCATATCTTTGGGGCATTGGTTGTTGTAAAGGTCAATGATTGGATTTATATCTTTCCTGTCTGTTGTCTATACACCTAATCTGATCCGGATTGACATGTCTAGACTAACAACCTTGTGAAACTAGTGTTAGTTTCTAGTTATCAGCTTCTGGTTGAGCCCAGTGCCCTGGCCTATGATTTACATCAGTAATTTTCCACAATGTCAAAAAAAAAAAAAAAATTGGCATAAAATATTCATTTATAATACTTAATGATTTGACCAGGTTCCATTAGATCCTCAGCTATGCCTTAAAATAATATTTTTTTAAAAAGTATTTTAACATAGAAACAATACTTTGCAGCTTTTAAATATAGTCTGCTGATTACACAAATAATTAGCATGAAGTAACATGAACGTAGATTCGATTGTGGCTTTACCTTCAGTTTTCTGATGTCAAGGGGAGGCTGGAGACCAGCTGTCATTGGGGAGGAGGTGTGATACACCTTGGATACGTCTATATTTGAAATGCACATTGCAAATACTTAAATTACCTACATGCCACTTGAAAACAGCTTTTTCCAAAATGAAAGCAGAGCTTCATAAGGTAACTAACATAAGATAACTGTTTTTTCAAAAACCCTTTGTTAGTAAGGTTTGTACAGTTGTATAAAAGTAGTTTCCAAGAGACATCATAGTTGACAGGGCACAACTAAAAACCTTTTTTTTTTACAATAATGTCAAGGGGCAAATCATCTTGGAGTGATGTGTGTATATTGGGCAGTAAAAGGGTTGTTCTTCTAAGAGAAGGATCAACGTTTATGTATTTTTCTTCACATTTTCATCAAGAAGGTGAAGGTTAGACTCCCAGACAAAATCACCAAATTGGGTAACCACAATTTCTTAGGACCTTCAAGAAACCCAGGGTGGCATGTTAACATTGCTGTTGCAGTAAGGAGAGTAAACAGAAAGAGACAGTAGTGACAGTTTAAGCATGGAAAAGATACAAAAGAGAACATCACAGCACAACAATATATCATAAGAGCTGATTCTTCTCCTTCACACAAATGGCATCGTAGTAATTTTTCTTTTAGAGGTGTGAATGATGTTTGCCACCATCCATCATAAAAGGACATAATGGTTGGGAAAGTCAGAGAGACTTGAAAACTCCAGGGAGCTCATTACTGGACCTATTAATCTGTTATTTGACCCCAGTGAGAGCATTCCCCTATCTTTTTTTAAAAGCCTATTCTCCCTTAATCCAAAGATAAAAAACTAAAACTCTGCTGCGTAAGGGATCAACACTCCAACAGCAAAGAAAAACATCAATGGCTTACATTGGTTTGGTACAAGTTTTCCTTATCTGACTGAGTCCTTTGAAAATGAACTCCAAGCAAAAGCTAGTTATTGATATTTAAGAGAGATGCTAATGTTGATACTGAAATACTGGGAAAATATTAAATGAAGCTGGAGAAACAGTTTAAAAATCTCCCTCCTGCAAACCTTTGTTATGGCTGAGGTAGAAACAACAGGAGTGGAGAAAGGGTAATGCTTCCCACATTCACTTAAAGAAGGGTCCTTCTGCCATTCTGTGTACGCATCATTCCTTCAGGGCCGATTTTCTTCTAGTTAGTGGTCTACTGTTGAGCTCAGCACTTTGCCAAGTCAAAAACAGTGTCATGCCTTAGAGGATTGTATGTCTCTATGTGTCCTTTTGTTTGGTTCCTGTAGCATTAATATACATTTCCTCCATATGCACAAGAGAAAATCATTCTCAGATCATTTCTTTTTTTTATTGGTACATGAAAAAGCTAATAAGCCAGAATTAAAAAACGAAAACAAAACAAAGCAATGCATTTGAAATATGTATCACCATTGTGTTTAACAGTTAATTGCTTTTAGGATGCCCAGTCACAGTCTTCAACCTGAGTCAAAATCTATCAGCTGATGAAAACTGATTAAAATACTCCTGAACAATATTTATACTCAGCATGTTGATTAATATGCACAGAAACTAGCTAGCTTAGGACACCAGAAGATAATAGCAAAATCTAAGTCTTTTGTAATATTGAAACTAGTCATCTCACTTACCAATTACTGTCTTTTCCCAGTTGAGTATCGTGGCCTCAATAGAGAATGTGGAAGTGTGATGTTGATAAATATTACAAAGCAGCGTATTATGGAAGCCAGGGAATTTTGAAAGCTTTTGTATTTCAAAACTTTGAAATCATCACATGTTTATGTTCTGTTTAAAAAAATGTGACAATGCCACTGAAAATTGTGTGTTCATTTAATGTAGGAAAAACAGAATTTTAAACCTCAGGGGATCCAAAATTCTCTAACTATTTTCTAACTTCAATGTTAACCCCACTGCATTTATACTCATTCAATTTGGTGTGAAACATTTATACAACATTGTGTTATTTTGAAATGTTTTTTCACCCTCACAGTATTGATATAGAAGTCATGAAAATGCAGTAAAATCACGGGATAATAGTTGTATTTGATCTGTATTCAATTATTTTTCTCTTGAATTACCTTTGTGGTTCCTCTTTGGTTGGATGTAATTGGCGGCCAAGACTTGATTTAACATTTTGAAACTAGGTCATCAAGCCATAGCTACACAATTATTAGGCAAGTTAGCTTATTGAACAAATAACAAGTTTTATACTTTATTTGTATTTCCAAACTGAATAAACTTTAAGGCTTAATGAATTTAACTGTAACAGATTATGCTTCTGTGTAATTACGGAAGATGTCGCTTATGGCGGTCAACACTATATATCACTGTCTACATAATTATTATGAAGTTTCTTTTCCTCTGGGAAAATGGGCCTTATAATGGATTTAACAGACTCTAAAGAGTAAAAACTTTTTTTTTAAATGCCATAAAGAAAAACAGAACTCTTGAAATTGTTAATATATTGTGGTGTGATCACAGAACCATCAAACATTTTGTCTAAAATAGTAAACGGTCGCAAGAAACATACGGTATCAAAAATATACATTGAGAAACAAAGATGTCAAGGATTCAAGAAGAATCAAGCATGAAGCAACCAAAAACCTATTATCTTTCAGTGTTGGCATGTTCCATAACTGCAGTCTACCTCAAATGCCTGGAAGTAAAAGATGGGTAATGCACAGAGACCCAGGTGAGGAAGGGTGAAACCACTGAACACACATAAGCTGAAGGGTCAAGACTGGGCAAAAAATTACATGAAGAAATATTTTTCAAAGTTTTCATGGAATGATTAAATCAGAGTGACTCTTAACAGATCAGATGGATGGGCCCATGGCAGGATCTGTATGGTCACAGAACTCCGGTTCCGGTCAAATTTACAAATGCTTTTGATTGACAGCATGACGCTTCACTGCACCATCGACCCCCATTATAAGGACTTATTAAATAAAAAAGTTGGTACTGTCACCTACATTGGTATAAAAGTGTTGAAATGTTTAACAAGTTTCTTTTCTGTCTCTAGATGTGGTTCCTTCCATGAGCCCTCAGAAAGGGAAATACATCTTTTCAAATGGAGTACATGTTGAATTTATGATAAATTTAAGATAGAGACAGTAATAAATGTAAAACTGTTCTTTGCAGATATAAGGCCTTGACAGATTTATGTTTAACACACTTCTGTGGGATTAGTTTTGATCTACACTTTCTATTTACTGAACTTGTTCTTTTATTTATTGTTTTTTTTATTCGTGTTAAGTAGGTATCAGTTGTTTTTTTATGTTTATCTGGTCATTATGTTTGTACAGTGTCTCATACAACACGAAATCAATAGGAAGTATACACTTACAAGATGGTAACAATATTTTTCATAAAAACTAACAGCATACTGTAACTGATTCAAATCAGTATGAAATGAACAACACCAGACTGAACCTTTTGAATATGTATTTGATTTCCATCTTTGAGGTCAGTGATGCTGTGTCCATGTTTAATCTTTTAAAGGTCACAAAGGGTTTTGTGCAAGGTAGCAGGTTAAGAAATGATGACACCACATGGACACCCCATTTCAAACTGATTCTTGCAGAAACTTCTGGCTTTGATATCACCCTTAGATGGCTGGAATGAAAAGTACAGTTATACATATTTTAGGGACCAAAGATTTACAAAGGGACTTAGGAATAAAGAGGTTTGAACCTTTGAACTAAACAAAGGTCCATCATCCACATTTCATTTCAGATGTGCTGTGTAGCTCTTGTAAAGACGTGGCTATGGAAGGATGGAAGAGAGGAACCAGCATGGCTGTGCAGACAGGTTGTCTGAGTGATGTCTGCCTGTCCTATCTCCCCCATCTTCCTTGTTCCTCTACATCTGACCCCCATAGCACTTGTTGCCAGCAGAGGTGTATGGAAAAGCCTCCACACCCTCACCCATCTGTTGGACTCTTTGAATTGAACCTGAGACTCATAACGGCAGGCAGTATCAGTTGCATTAAGTTGATTAAAGTGGTTGTGAGACGCAGGCACTTGTGCTCTCACAATGCTAGATGAAAGAGCAGCATGGCGGCGACCCCTCTCCTGGTTATCAGAGAATCTGCCTTTGCTCTCAGCTGAGGTCAACAAAAGACCAAATAATACAAGAGTGAAAGCAATTGAAAGCTTCTTCGCGAAATGATCTCTAATTGGCCCTTTCTTCCTAGTGAATCAGTCGTATGATTTTGGTGGTAACAGTAGACTTACCCACAATTCTACCTTTAAAAGCTTTTCTTGAAAGTGGACTTCTTGAAAGAAGTGACCATTACCTAAATTACAATTGTCCGGAAGAAAAAAAAACAACTGGAAAAAGATTTTCAAAAATTCTGAATTACATCTATCCAAAGCAACAGATAAATGGATCGCATTTATCAAATAATGAAAAAAATATTGCAGTCAGAAGGATCAAATGACATCTTGTTAAAAACAACATACTTTTGAGAATTGTGCATTAAGAAAGAAAAAGATCTGACAACCCATCAATGTCCTTTATTAATGCTGCTCGATAATTTATTCAAATAATTATGATGCCAGATGCCTTCCTCTATTTAACCATCAAAACAAGCTACAAACTTTGTCCCTCCCATGCAGCTGAGGAAATGTCATCCAACGCATGCTTTGCTTTTCATTACAGATACCATTTGAGGAACATGCCACATTTCACTGTGGGAATGAAGTCAAGACAGAAACTGACAGTATTGTTCTGGTATCAGTGTTAGGAAAAACAACAAGGAATACAAACAAAAGACTTTACACTACGGAGCTGTTTCAGTAATGATAACAACCAAAACAAAAAGGTGAGATGATCAATGCTGTTTTGAATTTGATAACACATTGCTCATGCCTGAAAGAAATGATGGAAAATCTTAAGGAGAGAAGGTCTGCAATATGCCAAATATGCTCCAAATTAGCCTTCAAGAAAAACTCTCAGAGTATATATGGAAGCAGCATGAGTAAAAAAAAAGGCCCAGCATAAATTACCTTTAGATGTCAATCGTGATTGCTCACCCTGTTTTCTTTTTGTTATTGTGGTGCCTATTCGTCTTGCTGGCGGTTGACATGAAATGAAAGCATTCTCTCTCTAGCACCACCAACAGTACTCAGAGCGCTTTCTGACACTTAAAAAGCGCTATGGATTTGTGAAACCACAGCTGGGCCCCTACTGATTGGCTTGCACGTAGGCTGCCGCTAAACTTTCGCTGCTTGAGGAATTGTCTGTGCCGGGACAGGTGGTGTTTATGCAGATGAATGAACACATTACTGTGTGCTCTTCCTTTTGGTTTAAACATTAGCGTTTCAAATGTGACAAATCAGATGTTCATCTCTTGCTATACACAGCCACTGTGTGTGCTGCTTGGAGACCTTTGTCTATGAATCCCCCAAGGTGACGATGTGCACATCCATAAAGTGTGGAGGACATATTCACACTCAGAATCTGACTTATTCAGGCAATTTGCTTTGAATTCCTATATTCAGGTATGACAGTAACACCTAAGAGTTTTAGTTAGGTTTGTACATACCTGATAACAAATCCAAAGCTCAGTGTATTTTATTGTTAACTACAGGCCAGCTTTACACTATTTGGCATCTAGAATGAACAGGCTGAAATGTAATTTTTAGATGGCAGCTGAGCAAAGACTTAGCTGCTGGCACTTAAATGGGTACTGAAATGCCATGCAATTATCTTCCTATTATCAGACATATGTTCTGTTATAATTAGGTCTCTTGCCAGTCAATTCAGAGAAGTTTATAGCTGCCAATGAGCAGCAGTATCTAATATTGCATCTTCCATACATGCTGAAATACCTGATAGTAATAGAAACACTGCTGTGTATGTAAAATTCACCCGTGGTATTTATTGACTGAACCGAAGGACCTAATGATTATCATATCATTAGTGATTACTCTGACTGGTGAATGATAATGATCATTGAGAAGAAATATAGCTAAAACAAAGGGTGGCAGATTTTTTAAACCCATGTATTTTCATGCATTTTCTTTTGTACTATAAAGTGAACAATCCTGCTTAAGATTTTTTTTAACTTAACAATAGGGATACATTTAAGTATTCTCAATAATCATGTGTTAAAATAAAAAAAATGTTTCATTCAGTTACTCTTTTCTTCGTTTTCAGTTCAGTCCTTGTACCAGCTTTTTTTTGTTTGTTGAGATTTTAATAAAAATCAGGCTCCCAATTCAAAGGTTGAACAATTTTGTTGGATACAGACAATTAAACAAAGAAACACGCTTTCCCTGCAATACATATTTTAAAAATTAGGGCTTGCTTTTATTTGGTGGAATATTTTCCAAATATTGACTGTTTTCTGTGCAGGAATGGATAAAAGGCCCTGCCTGATGAGAACTAACAAATTAGACTGGACAATTATAGACTGAGGCTGCGACTTCATGAAATGTTTGCCCCACTTGCAGTGAGCTTCTTTGTTTCTGCAACACTTTGTACTTTGGGTAAGACACTAAAGTCCCTATTGTCTGAATCAACTTGACCTGACCTAGCTGGTTAAGCTGAGGCATTGTAAGCAGCAAATCACTTCAACTAGGGGGTAACAGCTTTGTGTGGCTATGGAGAAAATAACTATATAAAAAGTCCTTTGCCATATTTAGTGCAGAGAAAGCCGGTTTGTACCATGGAAAACCAGTTTTTTTTCCAGTTATAAGGATAAAACACCCCTAATTTTTAGTCATCCCAACCAATTTAATATGTACATGCTTAATATTTGTCAATTTTCTGCTATAGAGTCATTCTAATATTTGTAGGATATGACAGCTGGGAAATATGTGCTAGCTGTAATCATCAACATATATTCTGGCCTGAAGCCTGCCGCGATAAAGCAGTGAGAGGGCCATACAGCACTTAACACAACCTCCTAATCACATCTCACTGCTCGGCAGGCCTGTGCTTGCACGTTGCAGGTACTTGTAAACTCCTGTGAGTCCTTCTCTTTGCACCCTACACTGCTCTCAACATCACTCTTTGTTGAGCTGATGGGGCGACGGCCTTAATTTAAAATGTAATTAACTGCGGCATAACACAACCTCAAGCGAGCGCTCACTGCTTATTCTCGGGATTCAAAACAAAAACAAACAATGCAATGGAAATGAGGTTAACAGCATCACACTCGTTTTGCTATACTGTTAAATCAGATCCGACTCTAGTCCTGTTGAGACAAGATTCCATCTTGTGCTGTAATAAACAGTTCGCTGCAACAGCCATCATACTTCATGTCACGTTTTCTCAGCTGCAGTTAAATTATTCAGTTGTGTTAGTTTGATTCTACTGTATCATACAGCTGGTCTTTGTAAGATTAGAATTGACAGAGATGAATTACAATAAATTATAATTCTTTAATTAGAAAGGACTAACCTGGCCTCATGGGATGATTTGGCTCCAGTCATGGCTTTGTGCCCTGATATACACAAAACGTTAAAAAAAACCCCCACATCAAATGATGAATTAACTGGTGGTTGAACTATACCAGTCCAAACATGTATGATTGTCTGAACTGGGAACAGCTTTTGTTTGTGGTCTCCCACTGATGGGGAGCAGCTTTTCTCCCAATGGGCCAACTGCTACCTGTTCATTTCCTACTGGACCTCACTTCTAGACACCTTCTTGTCTCTAATAATCACAGTGTTACTTACAGTTCTTTCAGCAGTGACCATCCTATCAGACAGAATCTGCGATGAGCCATATCACTAATTGCTCCATTAAATCAACAATAATGTATCTTGAGAAGATTGTTTTTAAAACAACTTGACTTGCTAATTATTATTAAGCTCAAGCTTTCTGTTCTTTCATCATTTGCTCGCTTTCCTGCTGTCTTGCTCGTACTATGCGGTGACGAGCACATTTTATATTCTAGCACAAGTATTCCAGCTATCGCTAATTATCCAAAGAGCTCCTCATTAGGCTATTTCAAATCCAACCTTAGATCAACACTTACTCAGACCTTTGGGATCCTTGATTCCCAGCAGCAGTTAAACAAACAATCAGTTCAAAGGATCAGGTATTCTACTTTAAAAGAAAGAAAAAGCCATGGGTAAACAACTGCTCATTTGAAAATAACAGATTCCAGCAGCTTACTGGCATGGTTGCCTTGAACCATGTTATTTTTCTTCAAATCATTGAGCTTCATTGTAAATTCAACTCATTAAGATATGAAAAGGTTTGAATTCAAGAGTGTTATCTACATCTAGGGTGAACCTGGATCTTTTATTTAATACTGCTGCCTTGTGTTAAGGCTGTCACAATCATCACTATAATCAACAGTGGGTTATACTAATGAGAGAAGGGTTACTTCTAACGGATCTGTCCAGAAGCTGTGGTTCAGTTGAATCTCACATTAAAGGGTAACATTAAAATGTTTGTTCACCAATTTTGTAAGAGATAATCTTACTAAATACAGGTGCAAAACTTGAATTTAAAAAAATCACGTGTTCCATCAGTTCTTAATGTAATAAGAAAGGGAAGAATTGTGCATTTGAAAAAGCTCTTAATAGCCTTTGTTTCACATTACAAAGTACATACAAACACCACTACTATAAAATGGCAATAATCTTAGTACTGTAAGTCCCAATATTCAGTCATTTGGATTGGTTCTCAGGCCTCTTCTTCTTGCAATGTGCTCTGTGAGACACCAACAAAATCTGAGCCTGTCACTTAAAATATAATGCTGTCAGATCTGTTACTTTAACCTTGAAGCAATTAGCTGTTGCTAAGCCATAATGATTCCTGACATCACTCCCCTGTGATGAAACCTCTAATTGCTCAGTAAAAATGGAAGCTTTTGACATCACTGCTGACAGACTTTTTTCTTTTTGCTTGTGCGGTCGCATGTGACGGCGCCTGGTAGAATCTTGAAAGGTAGCGGAGCTTCTCTGCCATCAGCTGTCCTGTCACTTGACAAGAAAAGAAAGAGAAACTGGCTGGATTTGCTGAAATGATGAGGCCATTTAAACCATGATATGTCGCAACTATATGGCATCATTCAACCAGGACTGCTGCCTATGTCTCTGTTCGTCGAGACTCCACTGTGAGGTGGGTGTTTATAAGAATGATGAGTGGAGGGCTCACAGCCTCAGTATTAACAGTCTTGTTCACTCTGTGCTCTTTCCAACTAAACTGTAGCAGCATTAACAGTAAAAGAAAGCTATAACAATATTGCTTTGAAATAATTTCCCATCACAATTTTTTTGTATCACAGTAGAGATATAAGAGCTGATATGTCGCTACATGTGACTCAAAACCAAGTTTTAATTTATGAGTTGTCAATAATGGGAATGATGGATTAGGGTCCTTCAGCGTCCTGCTCTGATTTATGCACAAAGGAGAAGTATCATGAATAAACCAGATTCAAAGGAACTAGTAAGGAATTTGAGAATTTAATTTAAAATATTGAATAAAACAATAAGTCAGTTTTTGCTTTTGTGATTAAAACTAGCTGCTTAAAAGATATTTAGACAGATATCAATAATAATCTTTTAAATAATCAGAAAAAAGTTTAAAGTTTACTATGCCTATTATTGTACCGACTGATGCCTTGGAATAACTTCTCTTGTGGCCCATGAACATCATTAACATTTATCAATATTAAATAGAGAACCATCATTAGAACTGTGATTTGTTCTTTATTGCAGATGTTTTTTTTTCCTTTATGTCTTGGATCACTCTATTGACAGTAACATAGACATAGTAAGTTCTCTGTTTAATACTGCAAGTGATTGGGTGAATGGTCCATGGCGAGAACATCTCTGGTTTTCTTTTGTTTGTTTTCTCATCAGTAGAAGAGCACATTGCACACAAACGTCGGAATGATTCTTCTAATGTCTGTTAACCAGTCTAAGTTGTTTAAGCCTAATGATGGGATGTATTGTAAAGTGACAT
Organism: Menidia beryllina; assembly: GCA_013363375.1. Taxonomy (NCBI): domain Eukaryota; kingdom Metazoa; phylum Chordata; class Actinopteri; order Atheriniformes; family Atherinopsidae; genus Menidia; species Menidia beryllina. The sequence continues at coordinate 2,912,564 of JABUIW010000200.1, read as the reverse complement.
TTTCCAGGGCATTGAATTCTCATGCAGCCTCCTTGACCAAGCCATAATAAGAAAGCCACTGACCACTGAAACTATAGCATTGTAGGAGTTGCATTGGAGAAGTTTGCAGGATGATCCCCCAACACGCACACACATTGTGTATGTGTGTGCGTGTTAGTGTTCCCACCATCAACCCATTTTCTTTCCTTTTTTATTTTGTGGTCAGGTTGAGGGTAAATTTGTGCTTAGTGAGTGAAGTAGTAGATGTGATAACGAGAGGCCAAGGAGAGCAAGTGTTACCTCATTATTATAATGAAAAAAGACATCCCACCATTACATCAGTTGGAAAAAGTGGTAATTAAAGTGCCCAACGAGGTTCCTCGAGGCAAACAGGAGGAAGAAAACGACTCTCTGAAGCCCATCTGTTCTGGATAATATGCGCAATGTTAGAGAAAGGCCTAATCCGATTTAATTCTGCTGACATTTTTTTTCTACCAGAGATTGTGTTTTCTCAAGAATTTCTCATCCTCCCCAGAAATTCCGCTTTTCCACAGCAGCGTCCTCAGAATATTGAAAATGTGTCTTCTTGCTAAACAGTATAGAAGTTCGGGAAAATGTTATGTTTTAGTAATTTCGCAAATGTGTCTCTCATAAACTCATATGAGCACAAATTATTCATTAGGTTCTATAATGATGTTCATAATGGCACTGGCATAAAAAAAACAATATTAGGCTATACGGCCAGTCTCGTGCTGCATTGTTCTTTACATCACCGCATAAAATTTAAACTAGAAGACCGAGATGTAAATACTAAATAACTGGCTGTCTCAGTATCCGAAATTACTACGTTACATGAACAGTTAATTATTCAGTGCTGCTGTATGACTTACTTCTTATAATGACCCAATAAATAATGCCGTTGAAGTCAAGCATATGAAACACATGCTTCAACATTAAAGGATACTGGATTAATGGGCAAAATCTGCTGGGTCAGTACCATAGGCTAATATTTTTCCTCTATATACAGGCTCGAGAAGTTTTGCAATCAGTTTTGCAGGACTTCGAACGTAGCTATTCATTCTCCAACATCAAAAAAGGTTCTTGTTGAAAATGCTTCTTCACCCGATTGTCCACAAAAACGATATCTAATATACCTAATAAAACACCATTCCGCAAACTATTCTGATTGTGAGTTTATACACTCAGGAAATCAAGGCGCGGTAACTGTGCTCCGAAGGCTCGTGCCATTGACAGTTTCGGTTGTGCCTTTTTAATTTGTTAACTTTTCGTGCCGGTTATCGATTCAATTTGCCAGTGCTGGAAGTAAAAGCAGCAGCTGTTCATTTGACTTGACAGAGTGATTGCAGACACATGTATTTAAAGTAGTTATTAAACAGGGGTTTAATTAATGTTTCCAATGGTAAATTGACGGTGTACTCGGGCCTGTTCGTGGAATTGTGTCAATGGCGCTGCGTGTTTTTCACAGTCTTGGGGACAAACCGGTTCTTACGTTAAACATTGGCAAACGTGTGGCATTTTCCCTTTTTTTTTTTTTTAGCAAAAATCTAACAATTTTGTCCGATAAAACTAAAGTGTTTTAAGGTTTAGGTGTCTGTGGCTGTTAAATTAGGTTTTTACGAAACCTTCGTTTTGTATTCCAGTGGAGGTATATTTGAATCAGTCTAAAAAAAAATCAAAAGATAAAAATAAGTAATCCGAAACACACTCACCCCGAGGCGCTAATTCACATCAAGCCCCCTTTGCTGAATTCTCTAGGGTGCACGCTCTAAAGAGGCTAAAATTTATTTTCACCTTTGACGCGAGGCCTATCTATTATTTTTTCTAAATGTTGAAAGCACTTAAGTGTGATGTATGCGACCGATAACAAACAAATTATTATCTCTCCCCCAGAAACTTAGTGAAACAAGTTCACTATTATTGAGGAGAAGATTATCGTCAAATCAACACGCACCCCTCCCGCACCACCACCACCACTCTTGCAGACGTCTTGTCTTGACCCTCCTGAACTGATCGCTCACGCTGAGAATTTCAGGCTTATTGTCTGCTGCTCTCCCAGGGAACAGCTGCTAAGCCCAGGCCACATTCCCAGTGTACCGGACTCATCAAAACCATTCAGCTCCACTACCACTCAGCTGCTGTGCATCCATGTGCACAAGCGCTGCTAAATGTAAATGTAAAAGCGTGGAAAGTGACCTCCACTGGGTCATCGCTAGTTCTGCATTGTCCAGTTTACAGACCATGTTCTCCAGTAACAAATCATCAGCGATTGTTGCAATAAAACCATGTCTTCAAAATATTAAGACGTAAAAGGATGAGATTATTTTGTTGTTTGGCGAAAAGAAGAATGGTTTCAGATCAAATATACTGATAGTACTGTCAAAAATGTGATACAACTGTAACTGCGAACTGTGATCATGGTGTAGGTTTTATTTCTTGTGATAGTTTGAATTTTGACTTATGTTTCAATTGAAGCATCTGAAGTTCAATTTGTATCATTACTTCTTTATTCATTCAGTTCTCCATCTAATAAACTTTATAAGTTTATTTGCTAATGTAAGTGTATTTGTACAAAAGACAAACAAACAAACAATCAGACATGAGCAGTCCTTTGCGGTCTGTCTGGGCCCGGACAAAATGTCTTTCGTTCCGGGTCTGGGCTCTCCGGGCCTATAAATACCTCCTTTAGCTCTCTCTGTAAAACGTCTTTAACGTGTCTTTTTCTTTCTTTTTCAAGGGTGAGTAAAAGTCCTGCGGTGTGCATCCGACTGCAGCTACTCACATCACGTGTTCAAATCGGGATTCTGGTCTCTTTTACCGCGGATGCGGTGTGCCGGGCATAGGGTTTGACAGGGGGTTTAGTGCTGGTTGCCCTCCCGGCCCAAGGCCATGAATGAGCACCCTCGGGACAAGAGGTCTCTGGAGGCTGGGGTGCGGCGTGGAGGGAGTCCGGTACATGCTGCTGTACATGGCCGCGGCTGCCGCGGCTGCCGTCGTGCTGTCAACGGTACCGAGCAGGCTCGGATGGTAGAAATAGGGCGATGGGAACATTCTCTGTAAGGCCGAGTAGTTTCCTGCTTCAGCCAGCAGCTCCAATCCGACCGCTGTTTGCCTCTTCCACTTAGTTCTGAAAATCATATAAAAATACAATGAATTAATTATTCACTTTTGTCGAGTCCCTGATCGCCACTCTAATGTAAGCAGAAGTCTAATTAGCGCAGCCATAGTGAGTGGAAGAGGTTTAATCTGTCTACTGAAAATATCTTTATGGATTGTTCCAATTATCAAGGACAAATTTCAAACATGTTAAAATCATAGCCTTGGCTACTACATGTCCTTCAAAATTTTATAATTAAATAGTTGCAGTATAGGATTGTTTTTCAAATATAAGCACATTAATTTGACAGATTTTAATGTGGAACCACTAAAGGCCAATGTAGAAAGGAATAAGATGTACAACCTCAAAAGTTAAAGAAATGCATTGATCATTCATATTTACTTTATTCATGCTGTAATATGATATAAATCATGATATTTTGATTTGATTAATAATCATCGTCGGTTTATTTTTTCTTTTAAACATATATTAAAATGACAAATAGGTTATCACCCTTTAAATGTTCTGCAGTGGCAGTGGGCAATTTAAGATGTTTAATTGAATGCCTTCTTTGAATGGGCGAATGAAAATGCATCTTTGCAAATCAAAGGTGTTTTCGAGGAATCAATCAGTGAAAATGCGGGTTTTTACATAACTGTGTTTTCCTGTCCACTGTGACTTCTCGGGCTAGATTAAGCAATGAAAAGCACCAACGTATAAAACTACATATAACTAAATGTTTAAGTGGCTGCCACAGAAAAAAAAAATACCGATGAACGCAACAAAACTGAATTTAATTTAATGTCTTAATAGTTCATGTACGTCTACTTAAATTGAATACAACAATGTGTCGTCCTGTTATTTACCCTGAAGCTAAATAATAATAATGATAGGTATTATATTATTTAAAAAAACACATATTTGTTGCACTTGTTAACATGAATGATGATTGCATACCGTCTGTTTTGGTACCAGGTCTTCACTTGTGTGTCTGTCAGATTGAGAGCCGCTGCCAGGTCCATGCGGTCCTGAACACTGAGGTATTTTTGACGCTCAAAACTCCTCTCCAGCTGGTTGAGCTGGTGGTCCGTAAAGGCTGTCCGTGCTTTGCGAGGTTTTTTCGTGCGCACTGGTGGACTGTCTCTGCTACTGGAGATTTCACGGTCACCTTCCTCTTTAGTTCCTACACGGGGAGCGAGGTGAAAAAAACTGTTGTTATAACCATGAAACCATACACGGAGAATTCCTCAAACTGCTAAACAGCATTTCGCTCTTTCAGTCATCTTTTTAAAGTTAGCGAGCAAAAAATGACCATATGTTTTATGACCCAGTCTAACTTCCAGCATCCTCGTGCCAAATCTCTTTTGGCACAGCAGATCAAGAGAAAGGAAATAAACTAGTATTTGGCACCTGAAGTTTTTTCTACCCTTCTAGAAAACGAGACATCAATATGTCAATCCATCTCTATTTGTAGCTGTTTTTCAGTACGTCATGATCCCCCTCTAGGAAGAACAATAATCTCTCTAATTGACCCACTAGGGAGGCCCCGCGCAGGGGGAAAATCACCAGGCTTACATCTGTTTTCACATCAATTACACTAATAAAGGAGGCTGAGAGAATTTGCCAATTATTATTATTATTATTATTATTATTATTATTATTATTATTATTATTATTATTATTATTATTATTATTATTATTATTATTATTATTATTATGCTTTTGTTTACAACTGTTGCCGTTTAAAAAAAATTATATTCTCGTATGACCAGACTGCATTTAAAAACATTTTGGAAAACTAAAAAAATTGGTGACATCCTCACATGAACAACACTTGATGCGTTCTTACCGTTGCATTTAATTTCACTTTGAATGTCGTCTCTTTTGTCCAACTTGCTTCTGTTGTCGTCTTGCTCCAACTTGGGCCTGAAAACGTCCGGAGCCGTGGCACTTTCTGGTTTTGGCGTGGGTGAGGATACACTGGTGCTGTAAGGTGCGCAGGTGGCCAGAGGTTTACTGTCGCCCAAAATGTCTTTGATTAAAAATGAGGAGGTTGCTGTCCTCGGAGCGCAACCGGCCCCGGCGAGCAGCGGTTGCTGCTGATGCTGCGGCGACAGCGCCAAACTCTGTGGCTGGTTGTGGTGATGATGGTGATGCTGAAGGGTGTCCTGCACCACATGCGGATCAGCAGCGTTCTCCATGGTGACAGAGATGGGGGACGAGGGGGCAGTTCCCACAGTGTCTATCTCCGAGCATGGCGACGGTGTTGCCTGGCTCCTGAAATCCGCTGTCCTGCCGTCACCGAGCCGAAAATCTCCGTTCATTAGAACAGGGTTACCAGAGTTAGAGGCGCTGGATAAAATAGTGTCTATCCCAAAACTCGACCCGCTGGATCCTTCCATGTTAAGAAATGACTGATGAAGTCTTCATAACAACAGTGTTATTCTTCTCCCACGGCAATGAAAGAAAATAAAAAATTAATCAAAAATCAAGAAAGTCAGCAAAATTAAGTAAGAGTTAGTAAACAAAGTACAAAAAGCAACAATAAATAAACCCAGGACAGCAACAGAATCCACGTTCATAGCCTACACGGCCTAGCCTGTTTGGTCCAATTTGTTACATTCAGTGAAAATGCAAAGAGCGTAGTCCTAGTCCCGTTTTTGTGTTTGGATGTTGAACTTTGAGTTAAAAGTTGAGGCGTATAGAGAGATATACATCAGGCTGACTCCTCGACATCAGGCTCCCCCTTTTTGCTGTTAATCGCTCCAGTGTTGCTCTACAATGACTTCCTATACTGACGTCACGGCCCACGGCGAGAGGGAATTAATATTTTCTCCTTTATGATAAACACTCGACGCCGTTTTCTCTCTAGTCTACACCCCCCACCCCCCACTGCCGCCATTGGCTTGCCTTCTGACCGGCTTCTCCACCTCACCAATCAGCGAGTTGTTTCTTTATCTCGGACAGATCAAGCCAAGCATCGCGCCGACTTTACATGGAGCTGCAGCTCTATTTATTTTAGAACTGAATTATAAAAACGAAAACAGGAAAACAACATAGATTTAATGTAAGCCCCCCCTTTTTACTTTTAGAAAACATAAAAAATCGAGCTGCAAAATAAGATAATACGAATGTATTTATTATTCCCTTTCTTTCTTTTTTTAAATTTAAAGTAATGGAAAATAAAACATTAAATCATTTTATAAAGTCATACAGAAATTTAAAAAGAAAAAGATCGGCAGTTGCAGCTCCGGGATCATGGTCGGATAAATTAGATGCATTTACAACATTCATTGAAGTAAATATTTTTATATGTTGTCATTAGTACAAAAGGATGGATTTTTTTATTTTATTTGATAGAACTGCGCCCCACGGCTGCGTCTGATGACCGGCTGCGGTGTCATCTGATCCGTGTGTGGAAATATTCAGAAAGCCTCAAGGTTGACATATTAAAGAGCGGGGAGGAGTAGTGGTGACTGTCATGACAGCACATCTTGTTAATAACCATGTCACCCTAATTAGTAAAGTAATTATGAGGCGTTAATGAGCGTTCAAAGGTAGTAGAAAATCAGCACTTTTTCGCTCCAGATGCATGTCTGAAGGATGTTGAGGAGGGAAAAGCGTGTGGCTGACAAAGTGTCTGCTGAGGAAAGCTGCAGTTGTGGGAGTGCAGGCTCTCCGGATGATGGGACGTGCCACTTCATATGAGTCAAAGTAGTTGCATATGCTCCGCTCTTTTTTTCTCTGGCAGACGTCTCTAATTTCTTCTAGGCTTCTTCTCGAAAAAAAAAGAAGACTTCTCCTCAGGCATCGCGACATTTTCCGGAATTTGTGGATTGATTAGTTATTACCTCCCGATTCATCGTTTTCTTTTTCTCCAGCAGATCGGTAGGACAGATGGTGCTGATGTGAAAGGCGGGTGAAAATTCAGGAATCACAATTTAGGTTTGCCATAGATTCATTTTTACTGCATTTACAGGCTACCGTATCGACTTTTTTGGTTGTTGTTACACTTCTAAATAGTATGTTCAGTATATTATGATAAGCTATATATCCATGTATTTCCTCCTTTATCTTCCCTGTAGAAGAAATTGCAATGTTCCATGTTTACTCGAATACAAGTATGCCTACCAGTAAGTATTGATACGCCAGTTATTTATTCAGTCGTTCATTTGATTTTAATTAAATTGAAATCGTGTTATTTAACATAATTTCACTGTAATCTGTACAATATCACAAAGCTAAACTTAAATATCTTTCAAACAAACGTCACAGAGGGTTGGTTTACAAAGAGACTAAGATTATATTTTGTCTTTAGAGTTAACACCTCCTCACGCGTGAGCTGCTGGCCGAGTTTGAGCACAAGGCGGCGACAAAGTGGATCCCTATTCAGACGAGGTGACGATTAGGAACAAATTGAGGCTTTAGTTGCCCTTTAATTAGTAGCAGAGCTTTAAATATCTCGCTCACAGTTAATCCAAACAGTCATCGAACACTGAGATCCGTAGCGATTGCCAAAGAAAATTTCACGACCAGCCCAAAAACAAAAAAGTATCAAACCGACAGCGGAGGGCCAATTAGAATAACCTGTCCATATACAACTTGTAATCAGGGCTTTTCTCAAATCGTGTTCCCATAATCCGAAATATTAGATTTAAAAAATGTTAAACACGTTAATCAGTGTCCGAGTTGTGCTAATCAACCACAAAGAGATTCAATAAATCTCTTTATTAGATTCAAGGCGCCGCAGGAGTAAATTGAATGCTACCAGTTAAGGTATTGTCTTATTGGCCTCAGTTGATGGTCGATGATGGGACGGTGCAACAGTGGCTGGCACCATATTGATTCTCTGGCGGCTTTGCGTGTAAGCTGTCACTTCACCGCTGGCGACCTTTGTGGGTTGCACAGTTGCAGCTCGTTTACACAAAGACATTCCCGCATTTACACTGTCAGTCACCGAGGGTGCAGGGGTGGGAAGATGCCGGTGCCGCTGCACGCGCACAGAAAGAATCGGGGCTTTTCGCCCCTTAATTTTACAAAGGTTTTTGATCAATACGAAAAACAAACTTTTTCAAGGCAGCCTGGGGTAAAAAAAAAATCTGTAAGTAATTTATATGTAAAAGGTGTGTTGTTAAACCACAACAGAAAAACAACACGGGATTTTGTTCAAACCTTCATGTTAAACAAAAGAGAAATTCGAAATGAATTAATTCTCTTTTTATCAAAAATCTAGTAAATAAGACAGACCTTGGGTGATTTTTACTAAAATAATATGGCAGAGATATTTATCTTTCCTCTTTTTCACTATTTGTATTACCTTTTATGTGTTGGAGAAAGACAATGTACTTTAATTAACATTTTAAAAATGTAAATGACCCAATTTTAGCCAAAAGGCTAATTTCTATTAGCAGCGCCCCCTGGTTTTAAGTTATACTTGTTCAAAGTTACATTTAAAACCGGTGACTTTTCAACTTGTGTCGTAACAGCCCTACTAAATAAAAAAAATCCAGTAGTAGCATTATGTAGTTGCATATATCAAAAGACAAATTTATATTTTGTGGATCTTTTTTTTGTTCAAAGATATGAATAAAACCAACAGTTCAATCATTTGAAAATGAACAGACAACCACAGTTGGATTGTGTCTGGCAAATAGCTTTTTCAGCATGTGAGGATTTAAACAGACCATCCCATCGAAGTTGATGTCTTGACATATAGTCCGTGAGAGGTACGAAAAATCCTCTCTGGGACAAAGATTACTTAAAACATTTAGCTTTAGGATAAATCTAGGAAGGATGGAGAGGCCTGGGGGTGATGAAGGTTTGACCTTTTATACATACATATATATATATATAGTTTGTATTTGTGTTTTTTCTCTGAATATGGTACATTTATAGGCCATTTAACCAGTTCACTTCAGTGTCCAAAAAAAATTAATTTACTATAAGCAGATTGTTTGTGTAAATTGATTGCGTTTTTGATCATTTTAACTATTGTGAATAACATTGTCGCAACTGTACCAATAGTTTGTTGAACTCTGACATCTGCCCCCAAAATTATATAACTTTGTTTTGACATGAGTGTGAATGAAAAGGCAGGGACAGATGTTTTTTTTTAATCAAGTTCACAAAATTCCTTTCAAAAGTCAGATTTAAGTTGAAATCTATATTCACATTTCAACAGTCCTGTTCCTTAGTATTTAGAGTAAAAAAATACAATACAATATATATATATATTTTTAAAGATATTTCTCGTCATACATTAGAGGATTTTTCCGTTCTCCATAACTGTGACAAATTGTATATGTGTACACACATCTTTATACATATATATCAATGGTGATATTTTTCTGAAAAAGGATAAGGAAAATGTATTCAGTGTAGACCTTGAAATAAATTTATAGAAACTACTAAGGTACATCTCTATTTTGAAATATGCTGATTAGTTTATATATATGTGGACCTGACCTGGGTAGCAAAGTCTTCACTCGACTATTTACTATTACTAAGAGAGGACTTAATAATGTGGCATTATATTCTTTTGGATGGTGCGATTGCCATCAGGGCACAAAATGTTTTTTTTTTCTCCTTCGGTAAGAGAGAATTTCTATAGAATTGGAGAACATGTTCATTTGAGTTTGTTGCAAATACAGACTGGGCCTGACCATGTTGTCATAACAGTTAGTGGTGTCTATACAATCACTTAATTACCAAAGCTGTCAGTCACAAAGGGTTGCTGCTGGCTTCATACATGGCTGCAAGCGGCATTCCACGAGAAGCCTTCCTGAGTGATTGATCCATGCTGATGGCATCGCAAAAATAATTACAAGCCGTCTCCTGATGTGTGATTCCAAACCACATTCACGCTTCATGTAGGTAATCGGTGGGATCGGGAGGGGTCAGTGCCATTTCTGATTACCTAGAGTCCAAGCAAAATGGTAAAACAATGCAAACACAGTGAGGGACGGAGGGGGACATGTACGGAGCAGCCAGTAGCTGTGGGCGCTCATATGCACCTTGACAAACTGGACTCTGATACCTTTTTTTAAAAGTAAAGTAGTACAAATCTGCACATTTTGTCCCATAAAACCTATCAAAGTTTTAAACATAATTACAGCCGAAATATAACCTTGCATTTATGTAATATTTCATAAATAGACTTTTTCAAACATATCTCCATCATCTTCCTGCTGTACCTCTCAGTTTTGACTTACTATTTTTATAGATTATTTAGATTATTCTTTGGTAATATGAATATATTTTCTTTCTCTGTAAGATTGTGACAGAGTGACATTACTGGTTGACAGGCAACAAGCCTATAGCTACAATTGGAATGTACCATCCTTTTTGTGCTTTGTGAGGCATTCATATTCATGGTGAAAGCATTAGCTTTCATTAAACATAGCTCTGCTCAGAAGTGCAGCATAGAGAGGATGTACTTTTATGCTGCACCTGACCCATCATTCAGTTTCTGACAACAGTCATTCCCCGCATCATAAACAAACGAGCAGAAAAGAAACATGCCGATAACACAAACAACACAATGTTAAAAAGGAAGCAAGCAAGCAAACAATGTACATATGATATCTGCACCTGAAGGCACCATTCCATTCTGCATTTTTCTGCAAGCAAGCAAAGTGAAGGCATGATGTCACTAATGAACCCTGCAAAAGGCAGCGGGTAAATAATGAAACACAAGGCTGCATTTTACAACAGAGAGAATAAAAGGTGAGATCATCAGCAAGCAAGGGAGGAAAGAGTGAAAGAAAGCAAGCAATGATTAAATGATCAAAAGCTGGCATAGCTAGTCTGTATGTCACTGCAAGGCACACTCATCTACCCACAAGTGAAAGTTAGGTTTCAAACACAGTGTAATTATAGCTGTGGATGTCAGTTTGACATTAATGCAGCCAGCAGAAATTCTCTAATTGGCCTCAGAGGAGAAAGTGAACCAGAAAATATATTAACATTTTAAAAAAGCATATTTTGCCTAATCCTTTCACTTTCCAACAATATTTGAAGACCAAAATGCCCCAGGCATGAGAATTTAAATGAGCAATTTTGTTTTTGAAGGAAACGGCCAATGAGACAGAAAATAGACTAAAGGGAAATCATTAGTGTATGAGAGATCCTGACAGGCTCGCCTTGCTGACTGGCTGGCCTGTCACTAGGAGTCTGTGTTCCTCAGCTCCACGCTATGAGCTAAGCTGATAACATGAAAAGACCCATAAACGTGCAGCCAGAAGTCAAAGCCTATTATCTAGAAATTCAAATGCAAGGGTAAGGATGAGAAAAAAGAAAGAAAAACTTGGTGGGGAGGCATAGCTCTCTCCATCTCCTGTAGGGGAAAACTGGTCAGACTGAGAGAACTAATAATCGGTTCTGTTATCTGACACAAATGTGTGGCGGTGGTGCTGTCAGAAAATGTTGTAGCAAATCATTACATCACTCAACAAAAAGGGAAAATAAAAGCAGAGAGAGCATGGACGGCAACAAACTGCTGAAAGTTAGACAGAGATGCAATGTCACATGTGCCCAGGCTGATGTGACATGACCGTATCAGAGACACACAGCTAAGCGCAGTCAGGAGACGTTAGCCCAGTCCCCCGGTGATGACGCAGCTGAGGCAAGCATCACCCCTGGCGTGGGACTGCAGGGCAAATTGCTCAGCCTGGAGAGTCTTGCCCTTTTGAAACAAAACAGAGAGGAATGACCAGGGGAAGCTACTCTGCCTTAGTAAGAGGGGCCAGGTTTATATCCTCCAGCAATAAAGAGGAAAAAGAATGATTGAGAAGAAGTGAGAACAACAACAGATTTCAGGCTGACTCTTTTTGTGTGACAATAAAGGGCATATGATATTCCAGCCTTCTGTACATCTGGCTGGCCAGAGATTTATTTGGCATCTCTATTGCTCCTGATATATTCTACTTACAATCATATAAGCACCACTTGCCAAGATATGGGAATTTCTCTTTTCTTTCCTCTATTAGGCTGTTACCTTGAACACAGCAATTTAATATGGCCCTTTGATAAACATTTGACACAAAGCAGTGGGTTTCTGTCTCATCTGCCTACAGCCCAGGGCACAAGATTGAAAGTGACAAATTTTCATCCACAATTTTCTCTATTTTAACTCCACCTGTCAAATAGTATGCCAGTCAGTGTGACAAAAAAGATGGGGGAAATCAAAGCCCCTCTCATCTTAAAGGAACATAGAATTGCGAATGGCTAAAAGTTAAGTAGGGATTACCACACTGCAAAGATGGACACATCTGGAGTCAGTAATTGTTTTTTTTCTTTGCCATTCACTTTGAATGGTGACAAAATGCTAATCATCAGTAGACATGCAGATCTTATACTGCATTCAGAAAAGTATGAAGTTCAATGAGTTTCTCCAGTTAAATGTCAAATATAACAAAGACCACCAGGACAGAGATACCTTCTCAACTTCATCAGCCCAATCCATCCATCTTTCTCTCAGCAGTCATTTGCAGCAAACATCTAACTAGAGGAAACTATAAACTACAAAACAATTTAACCCTGAAGTACATAGTCTGATGCAAGCCTTTCTTACCCAATGGAAGCAGGCTTAGGTCACTAGGATCAATACCTTTTTTACTGAGCCTACAGCAGGATGGAAGCCTCAGATTGGTGCAAACATCAGGGGACTTAAGATGGCCTAAGAGCTTGTGTACAACCAACAACAGCAGCATTCCCCTAAGATTGTGAAGAGAGCATGAACAGCAATCAGAAGCAAAATGTACTAAAATGTGATTATCTATTAATTAAATCCCATCAATGAGGCAAAAGTGCCTCATGACATTGTATTTGCAGTTCTGGTAAAAATCAGCCATTTAATATTTTGAAAGAAAAAACACCACATCCAACATTCCAGAGGCATTGGTGCTGAGAATAAATCATATGACTTATTGGTACACCATGGCCTTCAAATCTAAACATCTTTCCTGATCAGCAAAAAATCTACCAAAATGTTCTATTCCAATTGCACACCAAATTGCAAGGTAACATCTTGATGCTTTTTCTGATTCCTTTCAATCAGTCTCAAGGACTGTAAACAATGGGGCTGGCAAATATGACAGGGAAGTAAATCTACCTCAGCTCAATTAAGGACCTGGCTTGCAGCCTCCCGCAGTCTTTTGAGATGGGAGCTATAATTAGAAGAGGGCAGTAAACTTCCAGACATTATTGATGATCTCCTCTTGACACATCCCTCGCATTAGCATTAGCATTTTTCCCAAAGTATGGGCTCATGTCAAGAGAGCTTGGTCTCTCAGAGTCCATGTCTGCAGGGGGGCTGTATATGAGATACAGAGTGGAACCACATTATAGCTGCGGAGAGCAAAAGAGAGGCACGGAGAGACCTATGCTCTTCTTCACATTCCTCTTCGTGGTCGTCCACCTGATGGGAACAAGGAGACTTAGCTGCTCACCCTCTCATCAATACAGCAGGGCTCTTTGTCAGTAATTTGCAATAAGTGTCCACGCCACATCTTAAGGGACCTGGAAATCATTACTGGCTGAGGCCCTACCCTGGTACTAATTGGATGCGTTGGGCCTTATCAACTGAGGATTTTCCGAGACCTTTGACAGGTACCAATTCAGAAATCATTGTTCAGTTGTCAATTTAAGAAACCGCTAAAAGAGCTTATTTTAATTTTAATTGGAACTTCCTCCTGCCTTCAGTATGAGCTCCAAGGATTAAAATGAGCCCAGGGCATGTGTGAATGTGTGTCAGGGTGTATGTGTTCATGGTCCTCCAGAAGAAGAAGTTAAATTGACGGGTTACAGTTCTGACCAGCGTACGAATGAAGAGAGCAGGCATGCAAGTTTAGTTTACAAGCCTCTCACAGCTTCCCTGGGACTTCATCATCAACATCAAATAAGTCAGATTCCGTGCTGCAAAGCTCCTAATTAAGCAAAAAAAGGGGCATCCACTTCATCTGGTTGCTGGGCAAGACCATCATCGACCACCACCAGTAAACTGACCATCTCATAGTGTTGGCTTCACATATTTATGTGCCACACTTTGTCTGTGACCTTGAACTGAATCACTCTCCAGTTTGCTAAAGACTGGGAATACTTTGACATAACATATGCAACTTTACATAGGGGAATAGTTAAAAATTTGCTGCAAACTGGTGCATAGGTTCAGTAGTTATGCTCCTGATGTGACCACCCATGAGCTGAAGTGGCAGGGCAGAGGGACAATGGAAGGGAACTTAAATGTTTTGACACAACTAATAATTTAAGATGCTGACAAAGTGCAGTGACTTGATTTTAGTGAAGCCAAGCATCTCCCCACTGACATGCAGCCGATCCAAAATTTACTCTTTAATGTGTTGTAATGTGTTGCTCCACCCCCGAACAAATTTTTATTTATTTATTTTTTTATGCCAGTGCATTTGTCATTTGATAATAACCTTGGCATTAATGGTAATTCTCCCACCCAGTATTAGCCACATCAGAAGCTCACAGCGAAGAGCAACACTGTTTAGAGGGTAATAAGTGTCTAATTAGGGAACCAGACAAGAAGGAAATTGACAGGGTACAAAGAACGCCCCCCCCCCCCCCCCGCCCCTCCCTTCTGCTTTCTCTGGGAGCCAGTGTTGTGTTTGCCGGCTGTTTTACTCACTGTCAGAAAGGATTTGAGGCTAGGAGCCATCTAAGCATGCGTAGGAGAGTATTCATTTGACCTCATTATACATCAATAAAGAAGGGAGCCGGTTTACTAAATATCACCATGCTGCCCGCACTTCATGTCATATCATCGAGTGTGCTAAAATAGACGATTCCAGAAACGTCTGGTATGAGCTGAGAGAAACAGAGAGAAAAGGGGATGAGAGGGAGGGGGTGAGGCAAACAGGCTTCGTTGAACCCCGACTAGCCAGGAGGGATTTTGACAGGGAGTGTGTGTAAGTCTGTTTGTGTGTGGGGGGTTGGGGGGACACACACGCAAAGCCTGGTTTAAGAGACGAAGAAAAAAGATTTATGCTTCTAATTAATGGCAATTAAACCATGCCTGTTGGGCTGGCCTATGGCGATTGTTCTCAGTAAAAAGGAGGCCGAGCTGGTGACAAGCATTTGAATCCACTAAGTTCTACCAAGGGAGCAGACACTGCAGGCATCAAACCTAAACTAAATCAATAAAAGAATTAAACTTTCATAAATTGCTTTTTGACAAGTATCAAATAGCGCCAGGCTTTGATATCATGATATTCCTCGGAGGTGATGCAAACAAGGAGAGGCGCACTTAGAGATCCAAACAATCAAAGGGTCTCGTTTGCGTGTGCTGTCAGATGCAGCAGCGCTATTAATTACTACAAATTAATGTGACTCTCTCCACCTCTGCTGATTGGAATAATAATCGAGCTCAGCTCTGTGCAGGGGAACATATGCAACCCTGACAAAAAACAACAAAAAAAGACACAAACCAACAGACGCTTCTCTATAGTTGTGTTTACAAACCCCAAAATACTTGTTGCTTCTGCAGCTACACACACCGGCGTAATCCTACAATCCTGCGTAGATTTCTTATTTTTGAGAGGTCCAGTATCAGTTGAACACAGCAAACCCACAGACCGACACACAACTTAAACATAAAAAGACAGAGAAAACACAGTGTAGCAGTCGAACAGAGTAAAATGTGCTCAGAAAAATTAAGAAGTGGGATGTGAAGGATAGAGGGTGTTCAAAGCTGGCATGACTTCTCAAGTATCCTGTCACTTAACTCACTGTTCATATCTGCACATCACAAATCTAGAAACGCATCCATCATTGCAACGACATGCTGCTCCCGAGCGCCAAGAGGCTCTCAAAATCAGACTGAAAGCTTGTTTAGATACGACACTCAACAACCCCCCACCCACCCCACATCACCCCACCCCCCTATTTGTTAAATTATTAGAGGACTGATTCAGCTGGCTTCGATACTCACCCTCAGTTTTTGCAACCCAAAGGATCGAGTATCTCTAATCCAGTTCGTCTAACATTAACGCTGCATTACGCTGCATTAACCTGCTTCAGACAAATTCATGAAGCATTATTATTCAGAGCATATTTTTTTAGATTCATTTAATTAAATGTACACATATGATACAAAACATAAGACATCACTTTCCGGGAAATACATTGAATAGAGGTTGCCAATGTAAATTGAATGCCTTGTGTCATTTAACAATAACAGTACATGCAGTGAGAATGTCTTCATCTTTTTTGGCAAGTGAGTGTTAAACAGTGGAACTGCTACAGAAGAGTGTCTGGCCTATGTGTGTTTGCTTCTGTGTTCTAGCCTACACCATTATACATTTGTCCCATAGCCCACCTGACTTTGCATTTATGGCTCTGGTGTTTGCGCAAATCTTGGAAAGATTCAGCTTTTTCGGGTGGAGCTTGTCCCAAAGCTGAGAAGATAACTTCTCATCATCTCCAGTGAGGAGCAGAGTAAGAAAGAGGGCTGTGCTCTCAGACTATTTTTTGTGTCCTACTGACTTTCCGATCTCAAGTTAAAAGACATTGTCAACAGGCTCAACTCTGGTGTGCATAACAAGCCTAAAATTCAGGTCATCAGTTGTATCTTTAATTTTTTACAGATTTTCCACCTTTATGGGGAAGAATGGGAAACCCTGGTCTGATACCTTTGCTAGGTAAACCTGTTAGAGCTGACACAGAGATATTCCAAGTAATTACAGGTGCATCAAAGCAAATCAAAGCTACAATTTAAAGTGAGGAACCTGTAAGTATCTGCAATGAACTGGTTATACTTTAACAAAAAAGAGAAAAAGGAATGTGCCGTATTATGAGTAGCCTCCTCCTCTGCTTTTAATGTGTAGCATTTATATGCAGTTAGACCTCATTATGATAATTTGATATTTTGACTGCATGGCTGGAGGCGGGATTATAAGAGAAGTCTGTTTTAGAATGTTAATGTGAGCCTTTGAAACTAATGCATGTATTTATTGATTTTTCACTCCTAAAGCTATCCTTCTTAAGTTGTCATGGTTCTATTGGAAGGCCAAGGGAGAAGAGGAAAGGAGGGGTTTCTTTCTTTTCGGTAAAATGGTCAGGAACCATTGTGAGGAATGCAAGCACAGCCTAATCATTATCAACAAATCCTCCACAATCTAGCCTTATGTTTCATCTTTTTTTCTCTCGCCAACTCACAATGTCACTTCTCACAGATGTAGTATTAGCAACAAGACATTAGCGAAAGCAGAAAGGCAGGGTGGAAAGGTAGAGAAAAAACATGGTGGAGAAGAATCTAAGACATATTAATGCCTTGCTGGTGCTTCAGTATATCAGGACAAGGATTACAGCAGTAACAGCTGTGCCCATGAGTCCCCTGACTGAGAGGAATTACAAGTATTATCACCTACATCATTAAAGTAAGGTTCATAGATGTGGAATGGCTTCAATCAATTCATCCCCAGATAACACAGAGCCAGCTGGACCCCCTGCGTGAGAACTTGACTTAATTGGCCAATAAGTGTTGGGGAAGGGTGTACGCTATTTGATTTTAAATTACTAAGGCCTTGACGAAGAGGTTGCAATTTTCGGATGAGTACAGAGACATTGGCTGCAGAGATGGACTGTGGGTCACTGCTACTGTTAGCATAAGTCTGTCCAAGGCTAAGTGTAGAGCCAGTGAAAAACGTTGGCCCACTTGGCATCAGACAAGAGGAGGAGAAAGGCAATATCCAGGTCATCCTTTTGCTTGGGGAAATATACTCATTCATCATCTCCCTTTGGCCTCATTTCTGCCTGGTGATACTTGTAAACTAATGCATTTTTGTACTATTTATTCATCACACAAATGCAATTATTTTATTCTCATAGCAGTGTTGAGCATAGAACACAAGAAAAAAATATGTAATGAATTTCAAATGTAATTTTTCATTCCAAATTTACAAACATTCTGGTAACAACCTTATGTATTTATCAGTTTAAAAAATCAATGTTTGATGCTTAGAGAAAAGAATAGTTCTTCCCATGTTGAACTTCCATTACAGCTGATTATTCTAATGTTTAATTAGCATTCAGATGCACATGTCGGCTCTTGTGACCAGAATGCAAACACAACTAAATCTGCTGCAGTAACCCTAAAACCCGTCGCCCAAAATCGGAGAGAAAACAGGAATTTAAATTAATTTAAATTCCATGCCTGATACTACATCTTTTCAATATTCATGCTTGAAGTGGCTTGACTGAGAGACATTTTTATTATCATTATTCCTAAGTAGGCCACCATTTAGTTATCAGTTATTAAGTAAAGTTGCCATTTTATTCTGGAGGTAGGAAGGAATTCACCTCGATCGGACATTTGGGTGAGGAGACGTTAATGAGTACTAGAGTGCTCAAAGGCAAAAGGAATATCCAACAATGGGTTGGGAAGACTGTGTTTACATAATCATGTAATTTCATCTTGTGAACATTTGTGAGTGCGCTTGTGTTAAGAGGGGACACAGCCTGGCACAGCAGAGTCTCTGCAGCTATTCCTCAAGGTAATTCTTTGCCAGAGAGTGTGTTACAGCGTGCAAAGTACGGAGCAAATTATTATTTTTTCTTTCTTTCTTTCTTTCTTTCTTTCTTTCTTTCTTTCTTTCTTTCTTT
>JABUIW010000200.1:2855997-2893836 GCA_013363375.1 Menidia beryllina | reverse complement strand
TTTCTTTCTTTCTTTCTTTCTTTCTTTCTTTCTTTCTTTCTTTCTTTTTCTTTCTTTTTTTTTGCCGTACTGTAACTCTCGTAAAATGGGCTGCCCTCCGGGGGGCCCTCATGTAGACTAACTACTGGACAGAATTAGGCTCCAGCCCCTGCTATTCATATAGTTATTAATATAAAAGCAATCAAATGTGTTTTTAACCTATGATCTCTTATTGTTATAAATGAACAAGAGGATGGAACAAAAACCTACCCGAGAGGAGGCTGATAATTATCTTCTGTATCAGGTCTATGAAACAGGTTTAGAATTAAAGCTTGGTGAATGAATTTGTTGGGTATTGTTTTCAGGCTAACCCGGGGGGAGATGATGTGCTTTAATTTAATCACATGATGTCACACCAAAAGGGTTAATTAAATGAGTTTTTGCTGTCGTGGGGCTCTGCGGAGCGCTGGTATCCCCAAACACACACTACAACCCCCACTCCCACTATCAAACTGTCAAACTGGTGATTAGTCTCACATATTGTTTTACTGTAAATTGTGACAAAAATCCTATTGGATCAGGGTAATTAAAACAAGACAGAAATAGTCCGCCTAAAGGTCCTCTATCTTGATATACTCATTATGGTTTTCTTACCATAGTAATTATGTAAGTGATTGTATAGCTCAGCCAGTGTTAACAAGTTCCTAACACAATGACATTATAAAGCACCCAAGGTCAATTTCACACTCTGAGGGAGAGGACCAATGTTGCTTTTTCAGCCGCAGTGATTCTCTCTGAGCTGGAACATATGAGAAAGTGCCATAAAACGTGTCTGTCCAGCAGCAAAGACCGAAGACACAGACAAGCCAGGTTCTTTTTCTCTGACCCTCTCTGCTCCCCAGACGGTGTTGGCAAAGGTCAGGGGTCATCTTCACTGTGTACCCACTGTTCTGCAAACAGCTCATTAGTGAGTCGGCAGTCTCACCACAGACAGCACTCTTGGGAGTGCAGGTCACACTGAAACCTGCACCACGCCCCGTATGTTTAAAGGTCTCTTTTGGGACTACTCCTTGCTGTCCTCACTCTTGCTTCAACATTAATTAATAATTTACCAGTGTCAATTGCCTGTGTACCTGCACACAGAACAGAAAATAAAAATAGTGCAATACCATAAAAATTATATTATATTAATTGAATAAAGACTTTTTAGGCCTGTTATCAGTATTATTCCACCTTGTGGAAACATAATGTTTAATTTATGGAAAATCAAAAAGACATTTTTGGTGAACAAAAAATTAATAAGTAGATCTTGGAATAACAAGTATGAATATCAACCTTATGATATGTGCACAGTGGGTGTTGCAATTGAAGTAGAACATCAGCAACACATTCTCTGTATGGCTCTCAAGATGGAAGAAATAAGAAGTGTGATATTTCACAAGTCCATGGACTGCTAACTAAGCTGTCAAATAGATAAACTGCATTCCATCTCACTGACAACCATCCACAAATTAACTACACGTAATTTACCATCATTATTTTTCTAAACCTGTCCTTTTAAGTATCTGTTTGCCTCAAAGAAGATGATAGAACTGTAAACCCTTCAAAATGCCCACCTCCGCTCATTTGACTAATGCATTTGTTTGTATTTGTTCTTTTATGCAAGTAATCATTACAATTACTGGTGAAATTAGGGTAGACAGGGGTCAAAGTCTGATGTCTGTATTATCGTTGTCTTAACTCCCAGAAGGCATGGCTGTGGCATGTCTTGAGGCTTGACAGTGAATAAATCTGTCTGTCTGAAGGTCAACAGAAGTGAAGAGGTTCTGCGACCCGGTGACCTACAGGTCCAACTTGACAACTCTATCTATAGCCTATACCCATGACAAAAGGCACAGCTGATGGATCAAAAGAGAAAATAAATGAACAGGCTGCACTTAAGATGATCTGAAAGGTATATTCTCAAGGAAGATAATTGCATGGTTAAATGTCAGCTCTGTAGCAGAGTCTGTGTGTTTATATTCATAACTTCATGTCAATCGATTTTCCATCTAGCTGGAGTATAATTATATACTAAATCCTCATATCAGACTAGTAAGTAAACCAGGGGTAAGTAGCACATTTAATCAAAGAAGGCTACTTTTGGGGCAATAAACTAAGTTAAACTAAAAGTTGCTTAACATTTTTCAAAATTTGATGGTTTACTTTTGATTTCAGAACTTATTTTAGAATCCAAATGTTATAAGAAGTTATTTATAGATATAAAGCTACTATAGTTGTCTCTATACTTATTGGTTTTGTAAGGGCATTTAATACAACGTTTTGACTAGCCAGATGAAGAAATGTTTTAATGTCCATTTCCACAAATCACTCTGGTCTAGGTATGGATAAAGAAACTTAATATGTCACATATGTTTAAAAATAAATGCATACCAAAAGAGTTGTACAATGACTTAGTTTACTGACTAAACTTTTACTTGAATATGTCAAACAAAGAACTGGCCATTAACAAACTGGTGCTTCCACTCTGGATTGTAAAATCAAAATAGTCATCATGATTTGATAACCAGAATACTATCAAATGAGCAGACAAGGGCGAAGTTTTGCAAGTTTAAGTCTGTAGGTAACTGCCAATTAAAACTTCAGAAATAAACTTCCATTATGTGCGATAGATTAAAAGAAACCTCCATCATATTGGGTAGATTAAAAGAATTTCAAATTTTAACTGGCACTCAAAACGAAGTACTGCAATAGTCATACTTTTTGTTTGGTTCATTGTCAGTATGCATTTGTACCACAGACTGGTTAGCTGTAACTGTCCACACCAAAGAGAGGGCAATCCGATCCTCCTGCAAAATAGTATTCATCCTGAACGTCCAAATTTGAAAAAAAAAGCACTTACAACCACACTTATTGTAAAAATTTATGTGTGCATGTACCATTATGCAAATGAATGTCTCTAACCAGGGCTGCCTATGATGACTTTAATTGACTGTCGTGCAGTGATTAATGGTCACATGTTAAGCATGCACAATGTGGGCATTCTTATACAGATGTGAAAGGCAATTTAAGGGAAAGGGACTATCTCTGGAGAAGCACTTAAATCTGCCTGTGAGCTCAGTACTTGGAATGGGATGGGAGGGAAGAGCACCGTTCTGGTCTGAAGGCCCCAGAGCTGACCCACACTGCAGTTTCTTTGAGTATATTTAAAGAAACAGCCTGCCCCCTCTGGGCTTTAGACAATGAACTGTGGTGAAAAGAATCTTCATGGTGGTTGCATAATAAAATGTTGGAGTAGACAAACTTGAAGGAGCAAATAATTGTTTTGTTGTGTGTATTGTTTTAAATAAATATTGATTGGTGACAGTAAATTGTAATTTCCTTCAAAAGCTGAGTTTAACATTGTTGACATTCCCCAAAACAAATCAAAGTATGTAAGTGATCACAGTCTTGTGATCCAATAAATGCCTCTAGCTGGTCACCACAAATGATTACAGAATATGCCACTGATCTATGCAGTAAGAGATTCATCACGACAACATTTACTTGGTGGGGTAAGGAAGCACAGGCCAGCATCAATCAACCGAACACTTGGCAGTCACCAGCTATTAGGACCAACAACTGTTGAACTGATTTTTAGGGCAACTTTTATATCATTAGCCCAACTCCGCTGCCCAGTTTGCCCTCCATCCTAATGACCAATAGAACTTGGCAGGATGAAGCTGAAATGTCTTGGCTAACATAACCAAGAACTCACTATTACAAGAACAGAAGCCACACAGACATAGAAATATTTGAATGTATTCCCAAAGGGAAAGTCAAGGGATCATATAGGGGGGATAATATGTTTTTAAAGACAGAGAACTTTAATAAGAGTGGTCAATATTGCAGCATTTGATTGAGATCCACGACAAGTTAATTGGGATAAACATCCGTTATTGGAATCACAATCTAGGGCAATTAGCAGCAAATGTCATGCCATCATCAGTCATTGTTTGATGCTGTCCTTTCGGCACTCAGGGCAGTAGGGGCCTGCTGAAGAGCGTCATGGGTATGTACGCCTGTCATGAGTTTACAGAAGAGCCACTCTAGCATCCCTGCTCCTCCTTGCACATGCAACAGCGCTCCTTTGCAAGGTCTTTTAAAAAGGGGATCAGAGGAAGCTCCAAGTCTACACTGCGAATTGGGACTGGACTGGGTGTAGTGCATTCTCACCCCCCAGTAGGCTTCCTATAGGGCTGGGGTGATGGTGGCTGCTTTATGGAACCATGCCATTCCCCACACTCATGCAGATACTCTGGCGCCACACTAGCCCATGGCTTCACGCATTAATGCCACACTAATTAGCATTGGAGCTGACCATCCAATTAGGTTAAATTCATTCAAGATTCAGAGGTTAAAGGGTAGACTATTGCTTGCATCACACTCCTCAACATGCTTTACATGTACAGCATGAATCTGTCCGCAAAAAAGTGCATGTGAAGTTACACATTGTCCCCGTGACCCACCTTTAAGACTCAAATCAGGTGCAATTCCAGGTAACAAAAAAAAATTTGAAATCATGTCATGTGATAGAATAAAACACTATGTTGTACTTGGGCTGAATTAAGTAACTGTTTGTTAAATAAATTACATAACAAAAGCTGGGTGTTACAATGAACCTTTGTAACATTTATGTTATTTGGTTTCATGTTAGGTTTGGGGTACTTATAGGGGTTGAATTAAAATATGTTCAATTATCTTGTAAATAATTTGTAAATAATGTATTGTTTCATTAGCTGTTCATTTAATGTAAATGGTCTGGTTTGTTTTATCTTTTGGGTGTGTGTATCCCTTATAATGGTTTCTTCCAATTTAGTTAAACCTTTATGTAAGCAGTCATCTTTCATTGTTGTGGTTGCTGTCTGGGTGCTGTGGTGCTGACATTAAAAGAAAACCTTTCCAACTTGTATGCACGTGAGACTATTTTTTGCCCTAATGTGGTCATTATTGTGGCTTTCTCCAATTTGGGTGCAGTGTTGACTGTAATGGCATACAGTCATTTATATGTTCTTCAGATGACTCCATCTGCATAATTTTAGTATCTGTGACCATGGTGCTGTTCTTAGGTACTGTCATCATGTTTACAACATTCTTAAAGCCTATTAGGTGGCAGAACCAAAAAAGGTTCATTCAAACTCTTTTCCTCTATGCTTTTCCCTGAATATGACTGGATCAGGGTTTACAAAATACAACACTTTTCATTAAACAGAAATGACCAACAGGAACTTAAAATGTCCTTCACTCAAGATACATGAAACTATGAAACTATATGGTAAAATGTTTCAAAGTACAATACAACAAGCCCAGAAATGCAATAACTACTATACTATCTATACAATGCAAGCAGGGAATATATTTTACTAACATCTTTGGCTACCAGCTGTAAAGAAATTTAATGCAGAAGTCTACTTCCTTTTGAGAGTCCCAAATGATAGCACTTTACATAGTATTGTGATTAACATCCGTTTGTGTGGTCGGGAAGGAACTAGCATCACCCCTTTGGCAATGTAAATCAGTCCTTTGGTCATGAGTCACAGGAAAATCAAAGCTAAAAATGTAATCATTCCAGAAAAAAATAGTTAAGTGTTGTTCACTTATCTGCAAAGTCATTAGCAGAAAGGCTGTTAATAGTTTCAGTCATGTTAAAAGAATGCCATTAGCAACGTATGCCATTTAGCTGAGGTGTAAGCCTTGTGCTTTGCAATGATGAAGTGCTGTTTAACTGGAGCTATACTACTAACAGAAAGGATTTCCACCATTAAAATGTTTCCCACAAGTATTGCTGCTTGTTTAATGAAAAGAAATATCTTTGGCATTCAATATGTAGTGTTGCAAATTTAAGAGCAAAGAAATTTTCACATTGGTTTGCTGGGGCTTGGCCTTTATGGACAAGATATGAGTTCTAACTGTTCTAATTATTTGTTACCTTTCTTAATGCCTTTCTTAATGCATCACATGCCGTTAGATATACAAACAAATACCAGCAGAGTATATCTGTGAAAATTAGTAGTAGTTTTTCATGTATTTTTTTCTCACTTTATACTAATTTGCCATACTTTATCCCAATATAAAGTATCTGTTTTCCATTATGTATAAACCTCATTATTTAGGCTTTCTTTAATGAGCTTCAAACCAATGTCTCCATTTAAGAGACATTGTGTTTTCTGCATGATGTCTTTTGAAGAATGTAAAAGAGTCGTTAGAAGATAAACCATAAATTAAACCACGTTACCAGTATTGTTTTATCAGTTTTATTTGATTAAAATAAGCCATTACACCCCCTTTCTACTCCAATGCAGAAATTATCTTTGTCAAACCAAAATTTAACCACTGAAAACACCTAAACCCTATCGTAAAAGTGTTCATGTGTTTAGACACCTAAACACTCAACCAGAGATCCAGCAGCTTAAATGTTCCCTGTTATATCTTAACTGTTCCTCAGACTGCAGTGAGCTAGGCAGAGACACAAATGTATAGCGCTTTTCTAGTCAAGCTGACTACTCAAAGCGCTTTACACTACGTATCATCCACCATTCACACACTGGTTACACCAGTGGGTACACCAGATGCAACCAGTAGGCAACTTGGGGTTCAGAGCCTTGCCCAAGGATTCTTCGGCATGTGGTCTGGAGGAACACGGGGAACCACTGACCCCCCAATCAGTGGGAAACTGCACTTTCCTCCTTTGCCTCCTGATGTTGTCCACAGGATCTCCTGGAGAGATTATTTTAGTTTGTGGGTTATGGCTCAGAGTACTTCAGGTGACAGCCTTTAATTCCAACGTCTTTTCAACGCCCTTGGCATTTTTCATCTTCTCGTGTTTTTTCTTCTTGATATGGCAGTATCTTTGAATTTATACATCTATCTCTACTGCTTACTTCGATCACTAACCACAATAACTGTCTGGTTAACCATCACCTGGATGAGTCTGGATCTAGATGTACAAGAAGATCTTAACTCTGATGTTCTCGACCACCTTTATAAGTATTCCCCACCTTTTTTATTTGTGGGATTCCAACCAAAAGCCGTACAGATTATGGACAGTTGGTTCTGGCACTCTGTGGATATCTCACCTGCCTTGTTACTTGTTTAGAATAATATTATTCTATATAAAAAATAGTCATGCCAAAAACAACTTAAATACTGTAAGAATTAAAATGAAATCTAGAGAAATTAAATAGTCAAAAGCTTAGTAACCCTAGATTTATTTAATCTAACATACGGGAAGTTAATATCTTCAAATAAGATAAAAACATATCACATGGCACAAATTCATATATTAAAACTATAAGTAAAACAACGAAAACTATAAGTAAAATATTTACAATTTAACTCATTAATTTTTTGTAAAATGCAAGGTAAACATGACTGACTCTGAGGCTAGGAATGTTCTGAGTCCTCTGGCTCGTAAGTGCTTCCTGTCACGTCTGGTGTCTCGTCTTGTCTTGATTACCTATTGTGTACACCTGGGGTTCCCCTCCCTCATGTGTTTAAATAGTCCTCGTTTCCCCTTGTCCTGGGCGAGTGCGTTCTTGTCTGTCTTGTCCATCTAGTCCTTCGTCACCCCCACGCCAGGTTTGCTTTTTGTCACAGTTTTGCCACAGCTTTGTCACAGTTCTGTTAATCTTTATTTTGTTACTTTGTCATAGTTTTGCCTTAGTCTTGTTTGCTTATTGCTTTGTTACTTTGCTCACAGTTTTCCACAGCTTTGCTTTGTACTTTGTTTGGACTTCCACCGTTTTGTTACAATAAACCTTGTTTCCCTCATCTCCGCACCTGAGTCCTCCCCATGAACCACCCTACATGAAACTTCCTGTTGTTTCTGACAGTCAGTGTTTCATTTTCCTATATCTTTATTCATGATAAAGAGAGCAGTTGTTAATAAACAAAAAATAGATTTACAAACATCTGTGAGGGGAGTTTTAAATACACACACACACACACATATATATATATATGTATATATATACAGTTGATATATTTAATCTTTTTAAAAATATTTTCAATACAACGAAAATATGAATCAGTCTTGGTTTTAAGATTCAGAGACTTTTCTGATCAGAATGTGGCAGTAAAGAGACTATGTCAGGACAAGTGTATCAAAGTTTTAGGTTTAGACCTACACAGTGAGCAATCCAAACAAGTGACTTTCTAGAGTAGATAATGCTTAGCTGCGTTGTTTCTGCTTTAATTTACAAGACACTTCCTTCACTTTGTCCGTAAGGAGATATCTGAAATTCAATGCACTAATCCAGTCATGATCTCCTGCAAGAACAGTAAAATACTGAACAACACTGAGTTTATTTGTAATATGTATTTCCAATAATGGGAAAATATTGCAACTAAGTTTTTATATCCGACAGAGGAGCAGCTTTGATCCACTGAGGTCAATATGGTTTCTCAGCCCC
Organism: Menidia beryllina; assembly: GCA_013363375.1. NCBI lineage: Eukaryota > Metazoa > Chordata > Actinopteri > Atheriniformes > Atherinopsidae > Menidia > Menidia beryllina. The sequence goes on along the minus strand of JABUIW010000200.1, from coordinate 2,885,407 downwards.
TCGTACCCTATCTGTTGATAGCTTAAACTATGGTCCTCCCATTTAGTTAACTCCTCAGGACCTACCTTACTCAATATAGGTATTTGATTGTGGCTGATTGACTTGTGGCTTACTCAGGGTTGTAATTTGTTAGATCCCAAGGCATTTATATTTACATATTTAAATGTATTGAATTTGATATCTGCCATAATGGCTTCTGATAGTTCAACTCCGTTAGTGATGGTAGCAGGATATCTCCTTGATATAATTCAGTCACATATATCCCCCATTGAGAAGTCCTTGCTGTAAATATTGGTGAAGTGTGTATTTCAGTTTATCTCTATATATGATCAGTGGTTGCTCCACAGCCGATCCAGCATCCATAGCCACTCTTTTTGATTATGCGGTTGAGTGGAGATAAGGCCAAAGCATCTCCTTCTTAGAAACCACATTTGATGGGCTTGGAATCTAGGGTTGTTCTCAACAGTCCCAATGACTGTCCAGTTAAGTTGATGCTGATATTGTCGAGCACCAAGCATTCCAGGATCCATGGAATGCAATGAGTCATAGCTTTTCTTGTAGTAAATTCAGGCCATGCACAGATTTGTACGCACTGTCTAGAAAGACTGTTCTGGTGTTTAGCCCCGAAAATGGTACTAAAAATCCCATTCTTTGCTCCGCTGATGTACTGAGCTATGTGACTACTTATCTAGCTCACAATGATACCTGACAGGTATGGATGGAACTGATATGGTCCAGTTCTTCATACTTGAGACTCTTTGTAGCTTGTTCTGGGAGATGGCTGTTATAACTCTTAGTGATCCACTATGCTCTGGAAGATTGATGTTAAGTGATGCTTCTCTCTCCCATATGTTCTTGCAGAACTGTTCAATCTGAGTCCGAGGTAGGTACTAAGCATACACTTTAGATGTTTCCTATTTATTCTCATAGATTCATCTTCTCTTTTGAAGGTACCATCGTAGACAGGTAGCTGTGGGTGCCTCAGATATCCTCCACTGTATTTCTGACGCAGATCCCTTTTTGATTCAACAGTTCCAACGATGGAGCATTTTAGCAGTGTAAGATTTTCCATCATAGTTTATGTATCTCTTGTTCCAGATCATCCGGTTCCTTCAATCAACAAGTGCATTAACGTCTGAACTGACAGGCCTTCAATCGTCTCCTGTTTATTCTTACATGTTTAAATAAACTAATGATAATTATGATATTACACGCGTTAATGTACATTAAAACATGATCAGCAGTTCAGATCACAGACTTTAAAAAATGACAAATATCCATCTTACATAAATGTAAGAAATACTGAAATAACAATTATTTTGTTATACGCTACTGGTAAAATGTATATTTTCAGAAATTGAATTGCTCAAACAATGACAACTGAAAATACCACTCAGGAACAGTAAAAAAGTGTAAATTTGCCACCACTTTCAATTTCAGGTTGATTGGTCCACAAATTCAAACATCTTGGTTGGAATTTGGTTATATGTAAATTCATCACCAAACCCCTCAAAACTCCAGTTTAAAGATCTGATAACCTATGTCCTGGAATCCTCATGAAAAGCATTGAGACTGTATTATTCTATGTATTTATTGGCAATTCTAAACTATTTAATTACACTAATGACACATTTTATGTTGTAATAGCACCAGTGTGCCAAGTGATCCAAAAGTTCATCAGTAATTTAATTCCATAGGGACTTCTATTCTTACTATTGGCAACTGTTTTTCATTCAAAATAACTCTTTGATACAGCTTGTTTAGGTGGCATAATCTAAATATTATATTTCAGTTCCATTTGTTGATTCGTCTGTCATTTGAGCAGAGAAATCAAATAATTTCCTCACGAAAAAAGCATCAGCAAGATGATGTCAAAATGTAAAGAAATAAAATTAAATAAAAAATGTGGCAACTTTATTTAAAGTGGAACAAAGAGAAAGGAGTCAGCACACCAAGAAAGGCCTATTGATTTCTTGAAGGTCTCATGCCTGATTTTAGTTTGACAGCTGGATTTGTGAAGACTTTGAACAACTCCAGAACAAGGCTGATAAGATAACTCTTAACAAGATAGCACTGGTGTGGACTAGGCTAAGAAGGCCTTAAGGAGACATTCAGAAACAGTTGAAGACTTTGCTTCAACCAGCGTGAGGGCCAACCCTGGGCAACAACTGTTAATAGTATGGGTGGACGCTAAAAAGAATCTTGGCCTAAATTTGCATGTAGCAAAAGAAAAAAAGGAAAAAAAATGCCAATGGCAAATTTAGATAACAAGACAACAGAAGAGTAGGCAGGGTGGGAAGAATCAGCAGTGCCTTTAATTTCAGGGAGGAGTAAGAAAATAAAAACTCTGCCTATAGGTACAGAGCTAATTAACAAAGTTTTGTCTGAAACAGAATCTGGGGCAAAAGAGAAGGGTTACATTCAATATTCCCCAAAGATTGTCTTCAAAGCATAAACTGAGGATATTGAATGCATCAGATATAATAACAATGTGTGTATGTGTGTGTACGCATGAGTCACTGCTGTTGACTTCTGACTTTTGAGCAGGCAAAAATGACTGTAAATGTGCATTCTTCTGCAGTCAGAGGACAGCCCCATTTATCTAAACAATTTAAACTGGTCTCATGATAATCTTTCGATTCAAACCTCCTGACAGAACAGCTCATCTGAAGTCAATACAGCCATATTCAACTTCGTTCCTTATTGTGTACTTCTTGTATCCTTGCAATGTATATATATATTCGCAGAGTGCGCCTTTTAAAATCAGCATCTTTCAAATTGATCATTTTAACATTTGGGGCATGTGTCAGCATGGCAACGTGGGAAAAAAATCGAAAATGTATTTTAATTTCAAAACTTTATATTTTTACCAAGGGCACTTTTTGAAGTGCAATAAAGCATGATTGAAGAAAAAAAAGTCAAAACAATGAACAAACCAAATAGTTGAAAACGTTATATCCAAATTTGCTCTGAACAGGTCAAATGATTGGACATGATAACCATCCTCTGCATCCACTTTGATTCCATGTTTTTGTTGATAAACAAATAATGTGTACATTTTTAAATTGAAACATCATGATGCTGAAAGCTACACCATGACAGAAAGGGAACAAAACAAATCACCTTCAAATAAATGTTTTAACTGTGAGTCATATATATTAAACAAAGTGTAAATACTTTGTGACCATTGCTTGTGTTGATACAAAGGCTGGTGAAGTGTACCTCATTTTCTTTCTGAGACAGCACTTGAAAATTATAAAGCCAATTCAGCATAGCAATAAGTTAAGAATTACTATGGTAGCACTCCTGATTTGAGCCCTTTAGGTTTCTTCTAGCAGCTTGTTTACAGTCAAGCTCACTGGAGGTTGACCCTAGCTCTTGTCAACCTTGAGCAGGTCTCTGACTCCAGGCCTGTCCCATCCAACGCCTCCATCCATTTGTACATGTTCGAGGGCTGTGGGGTCAGCTCCATTCTTACACCGTCAAGCCCCCTTGCCTGGATCCTCACTCTGCCAACTCCACTTACTGTCTCCTGCCCCTTCTCCTGCTCCCTCTCCAATCTGCCGCTACCTTCGACCGACCCTGATACATAGCAGAGCACCACAAGACATGTTTCCCTCTCAGCCAGAAGAAAGGTTATGTGCTGTGTTATCTCTCACTATCTGTGCTTTTCTCTTTTCTTTTTTCTTTCCTGACTGTCGACTCACATTGCATTACAGCTGCATGCAACAAGACTCCAAGCAATTGCAAAGGATCAGCTTCTATTAGGGTGCCTATTATCATCCCAAATCAGTCGCATTTTAGTATTTAAGTGTCGAAAGTTCACGCTGAATTTTCCAGCTCTTTGCCTTAAGGTACAGAAAGCACATCAGGCAGCAGCTGATAACATGTTCTCTCTTTTTATTTCTACTTCTCTCACATGCTGACTGTTTGTGGAATTACAAGGGATCTCACAGGGCCAGCGTTGGGTGTGATGAAATGCCTGCTGAAAGTGCCTGGCACTAGCAATGAGTGTTCACAATGTTCAGCCAGGGTTGCGTTGTGCAACAAATATTAAGCTAATCATCACTCACTGTTGTCTTCTAGGCAACACTGGAGTCTTCTTTATAATCCTATTTACCATTTCCAGTGAAGCCCCCACCCTCCCCCCATCCACACATACGCCCTGCCCCCCTTCAACCACCACCACCACTCATCCAACCCGAGGCTGTTCATCTCTAATGAAAGAGAAGATAACATGCAGACAGCCGGGATCACACACTAAGATGCCTGCCCTACATAGTGCCTTTTCTTCCACCAAATACTTCACAAGATGTCACTGACATTATTTAAAGTGATTACATTTAGCAGAAGTGAATGTCATGCAACAGCACAATTACTCTCATGGCAAATTTAGCCCCTTTGACAATTTTGCCCACAGGTTAGCTCTACCCTGACCCCCACCCCACCATCCGCAACCCACCCCCACACTATAAACCCTACAAACACAAAATGTCCTGTCATCTATAGCGTGAAACCTAAATAGAATTAAACAAAGAAAATGCTGGCTTATGTCTCAATCCAAGAGGAAATATTAGCTGTCAGGAAAGTTAATTTCAGTATAAATTATGAGAAAACTAGTGTTTCCATTATTACTGTACATCTACAGTGTGATCACACAGCAGCTTAATTGTTGATATTTTATTTTTTCAGTTTGATCCAGGATTTAAAAAAATATTTTTAAGAACAGGCTAAAATCATGCAGATATAGACAATTTAAATCAAAGAACATCACAGTTTACATAGTTAAACCTATGAAACACTTATTGAAAAATTTTTTAGGGGCAAAGTATTGATATTTTAATTCTTATATTCAAAACCCATCTGAATCATAGTAGTGCATGCATAGTCATGCTCTTATACAGACACACAACCACACAGAAAAAATTAGATTTCTTTCTTACAAGGACGTGCAGAGCCTGCAGCTAGAGCTTAATTGCACAAGCTATCATTACACGGAATAAATCAACAATTTTAAAAATACACTGAACACCTTTCATCTTCACCCTCCTCTAATCGCACCAGTAAGAGCCGTCTGGAAGGGAGCTTGATGTAGTCAAACTATCTAAACAGCGCCAGCGGGTGCCTCGCAATCAGCGCCACTGATGCAGATACTTTTGGACATAGCAGAGTGCTGCAACGCCGCCTCACTCTGCTGCCATCCTCTCACCATCTTTTCTCCAGTCGGGAATCAGATGTGACCCTGTGTGCCATGGTTGCCTGTTTCGCCCATGGTGAGCAGCAAACAAATGAACCAGAATCACACATACCGACACAAATCTCTCCCCGTTGTGCTGTTTTTGAAAAGTCATTTGCAGATTGGTGTTGAAACCAAAACTGTTACTCGTTTGTGTCTTTTCAGAGTAGGATGCACTTGTCTCCCTTTTTCCCAGAAGAAGCTCTGGACTCAGCCCTTGGGGAGACAATATAATTAGGTGCTCCATGCCAACTCTCTGACTCATTTCAATTGTAAACACTGCTCACACCCAGCTTTTTGGACTAGTGTTGGTTGCATTATGGGCCACACTCAGAATATGACAGTCAATCATGTCTTCACAATGTGCAACCTCACTTTTACTCAATGTAAAACAGAAGTTTTTGATTTACTTAGTTTTTTGTGTGTGTGAGTGTCATGGGTAATGGCATTTGTCTGTTCTTAAAAGCTCCCTGAAAGTTTTTCATATTATTGAAAAATATCTAAAAAAGGTTATATCTTAGAACAGCTCAGTATTCTTTTAATCAGAATGTATCCATTTTTAATCCGTTTTCAGAGTTGACAAAACAGTACAAGAAACCACTTCCATTGTATGGAGTGAAACACACAAAGAAAAAAAGAAAAGAAAAAAAATAATAAAACAATGAAACATATAAAAAGAACAGAGGCCTGTGTGAAATTGTGTTACTGTTGCAACCATCTGGTTAATCATGTCTTCCCTTATATGTCAACCATTTCCCCCAAATTAAAAAAAGAAATCTTCTTTTATTTTCATGTTATATGTAAGATGTTCCATCACCAATACATCATCTATAATTGACATCCACTGCTTGTAAATTGGAGTATCAGACTCAAGCCAGTTCTTGGTAATGGTCTTCTTCCCAGCCACCAGAAGAACTCTGATTAAATATTGGTCTTACATGCACAATGCCCTCCAAATGACAAAGGTACAGCACAACTGAGTGTGCAACTCCCAAAGATGTGTGTGTGGTCCCTGTGGCTGCACAATCTCCAACATGGCTTTTGAACATTTATCTGTTTACTTTTGATTTTAGGTGTAATAAAACACTGAATCAAAAATTTCCAACTGAGTTCCCTCCATTTCAGAGATTGTGTCATAGTTTGGTGTGTTTTCCACATATCATACCATATCCCCTCTGGAATCTCTTTACCCAGCTCCCTTTCCCATTTGGCTTTTACATATAATGTTGAATCTGTTCTAGAATCCACCAAACAGCCATACAGACAGCCGTAGGAAAGGCTTGACTATAAGCTTGTACAAGTAACCTTATAATGGGGTGTATTATAATGGGGTGTAATATCCTCTGCGGTATTAAAACCGCAGAGGATATTATAGTACCTTATAGTATAGTACCTTTGATATTATAGTACCTCATTTCAAGACATCTAAATAAGTCCTGATTGATTAGATGATGTGTATTCTTTAGTTCTTTAAAGCTTTTCATTTCACCTCTTTTAATAGTTGTACATGTGGCTGTAATTCCCTCTTCTGTCCAACGTTTAAATCTAACATCACATTCCCTGGTGTAAATTTGTCATCAAATGCAATCCATTTTAATAGTCCAATTTCTTTTCCTATTTTTTAATCAAACTTGATGAACAACTGAGCAATTAGCAAAAACAAGCTTGGGAATGAGTGACATTCCAGGTTAAAGGTGAATTCACATCTGAGGCAGGCAAACACACCCAGCTCCTCATTTACACAAAGTGGCCCAACCTCTTAGCCTTAATATTGACAAATGCATAACAGCAGTGTCAAGTGCTCAAGGGTGATCTAGTTTTTCTTCCTGATCTGGGGCTCCCTGGAGTATAGTGCAGAAACATATTCTCTTCAAACAATCCCAATGACAGCCAAATAGCCTGCTTGTCGCTTGAAAAAAAATCTTCTAATGATGCGTGTCGGGGGAGTGCCCTGCCTTCTTGTAGCAGATGACTCCCCTGTGTATGACGAAAAGCAGAGGGGAAAAAATAATCATGTTTCCCCCAAATCATTCCTGCTCATGAAACCGAACAACACCCGAGCATCCAAACAAGCTTTTCTTCTCAGCTTGCATCTCCTTCCTTCCTTCTTTTCTGATCTCTTAAGTCAACATTCATTACAATAACCATTAAATTTCCATTTTCAAACAGTATTTTTGCAGGCACAGAGACGGGAACGTCTATTGGGGAAAAAATTGGACATGATAGGTACATGAGTAGAAGCAAGGGCTCTGCATGTTGGTGTTGCATCAGAGCAGCAGCAGTTCCATCCAGGACCCCTTCCTCCCCATACCCTTATTTGAGAATTTGAACAAAGATGATAGGAAGTCAGATGTTTGCAGTACTAATACGGAGGAAAAAATCAAATCCCCTTCATGTGTCTCTAATATGATTTGTTGTTAGATATTGTAACCTCAAACACCATGTCTGCACTTTTTTTACATTTTGAATACTACTAGCTGATCTTAGATATATGTATGTATTTTTTGCTCCCTGCATTTGTTTGTGGACTGTTATTCAAACATGTTTGGTTAGCCTGAAGGTTTAAATTGAACAATTGTTGTTGAAAGAAACTGTCAACTAAAAATAACTTTTAAAAAATAATTTGTTGTTGAGAGAATCAGACATCCAAACTCCTTATACCATTTTATCAAGTGTGAAACAATTCCAAAGAACGATGTACCTTAGTTATTTTTTATTCATTTACCTATATATATATATACTGTATATATATATATATATATATATATATATATATATATATATATATATGAGAAAGCAGTAGGCTCTATGTCCTAATGGCAGGAAATTGAGAGAGCTAACGGGTCCTGATTAGCTCCGTTTATCTCTAATTAATTACCTGTACCTAATTAGATGCTCTGTTTCAGCTAGACATGGAGTCAAGTACACTAGATTATTAGTGTGCTCATTGGGCCTTTAGAAAGGACGGAAATTAATGTTACGTGCAAAAGAATCCGCTGCCTAATTGCACAGGTGTTGCCTTGTGGCAATACTTAATCATCTGACAGCACCCTGATTATTAGCAGGGATTTATAAAAAGGGACTATTTTGTGAACTACACAGCTCATTAGTTAGGCTTGTTATTATATTATTTATTACATTTGGCCTTCCCAGCATTGACCATCTAGATTCATTGGCGCTGCTCTTTTAAATTCCTCTTCTTCTTCTTCTCCAGTTAAAAGCTTATTTTCATAGAACACTGGAAGCTATAAATACAGAAAATTTGGAAGAGTGTGTTATCATACTTACATCTTCTTTAACCCTTTAACATCCTGATAAACCATTTTGTAGAGCACATTTTTCACTTGGTCATAGTATACACTAAACTTGCGGAAGGGCATTTACCTAAACCATGTCTAAAATTAAGTTTTGGTATGTGATGCCTAAATTAAGCATGAGTTTCGACAGTTCTATTTAAAAAATTTTACACTTTTACCATAAAGCCTCACTCCAACTGTCTGTAAAAAAAGCATTAATTCTGGTTGAAATATAAAAATGTTCCTGTCCTTTTTTCCAAGAGTAGATGTTAAGGGGATAAGAAAAACCCATAATGTTTGCTTTAAAGTAATAAGATTAAAGAAAAAACAAAAGAAAAATGTTAGAATATCACAGGATTGTTAGCAAAATACATTTTATAATATGATACTACTAAACTTACAGAATGAAAATTTTGTGGAGGATACATTTTGGAGGATATTCTTGACTTCCTCAAGAATTAGGCAAAGAGTTGCAAATATTGAATAGATTGAATTAGTTTCCTTATCATTAAAAGCATAATATACATACAAAGAAGCCTAATTTAAACTTTGTACTGGCAAGTTTTTCAGATAGTTATTTGGGCAATTTGGATTTTAAAATTAGGGGCAAATCAGAATGACAGGAAGCGCTTGTCTAAGAGTACCCTCTTTTATTCTGATTCTTGAGAATCAGAAGAAAAATTATTTCAGACAATGCTTTAGCTAATATCTCTTTTTTAAAGTATGTTTATTTTTTCATGTCCATTAGTGTTAAGGTTTTTGACACTTATACTAAGCTACAGCTTTGTATTGACATTATATTTTTCCATTAGCTTATATACACACACATATTAGGTTAATAGGAACCATCATTTCTGGTATATTTAGTGACAGTGCTAGATTTAAACATGTTTTCTGGTGAGGCAGGGCTATAATAACATCAAGCTGAAATGTACTTGTATTTGCCGGAATAGTCACCGCTATATCACCAGACACAAACACCTATTGCTACTATTGGCAACTCTTTATTGGTCTGAATTGCTAACAGGTCCCATGTATGTATTGTTTAAATAGTGTATAAAGGAGTTGGACAACTACTGTGTATGGCATTCTCTTTCAGTTAGATATCATAGGGCCTCCTTGAGACAGAAGAATCTAGATGTATTTTCATTTTTATATTTAGCTGACCGTTGATCTGGGGATGTCACGGGCCTCCATTTTTTATTCCCTGTGAAAAGTGACAGCAACAGTCCTATGGTTAGCCATGGTATCTATTAATATACAGTGGTAGCTGCTGAGGCAAAAACAGGCCTGGGAATTATTCCAATCTGATTACCAAGGTATTCATATTGAAACCGAAACAGCTGTGTTTTATTCTTCCTTACCCTCCTCCAAAATCTACTGTGTTGTTCTGGAGGAAAAAAGTACAGTTAACATTTTGAAGTCTAATATCATTGCGCCTATATAGCCCTGGTAAAGGAGTGCGTAATGCAGTGAAGTGAGGGATATGGAAGTAGAGAGAGAGGGAGCCTGAGGCAAGTGCTCCACTGGACATGCATATGGTCCTCTCCTGGTTAGCTTCTCCATCACTTCATCCTTCCCACTTATGGGCTTTTGCAACCCTTGTCTTATAGCACCTTTAACAATAAGAATGGGCAAGGCAGCTGAAACCAAGCATGCTCAAGGCCACTGACCTGGAAATGTGGCTCAACCTAGCAAGCTCACTCACTAGCCTCTGCTGGATTTGTATGGCCTGGAGAATGGTTCCCCCAGCCTACCCCACCCCAACATCACCACAACCACTACATACACACATTTTATATCACCTTGCCCATAACAAAGGGTAAAGCTAACTGGTTGTGTCTATATATGTACATATATAAAAATTAACATAATACATTAGCTTTGATTAAAGTGAAATCTTGAGAATCTAAGCAAGACAAGGGTCTATGTTGGAGGATTTTATATTGATGTGTTATAATAATGCTAAAATTGTTTATAGATGGCTGTAGCAGATCAATTTCCCTGCCTTTTCTGCCAATCCATCTCTTTTTGTCTTATCATCTTAGTATCTTATTAAGACACACTTCACATTTATTTGACACAAGCCACACCATAATAGAAACTTCTTTCTGAAAAACTATAGCCACATGTTTTTTCAAGTGTTCTGAATGAGGGAAACAAAGATGATGTGACATTATCTGTCATTAGCCATTACAAATCAATGGGCTCTCCACACGCTCAGGCTTATTCCCAGTGGTTTTACTTCTATAAAAGTACATCAGGTATTTTAATATGTGATGAAAGGCCTGTTTCATAGTTGTGCTTGCAATATGAGGGACATGTGACGAGTGAGATGAGACCTCCTCTCTCATAAGTTGCTCGCCCAGATAAGATGAGACAAGGGAATCAAGCATCACTTTTGAAACTATGGCAGGCTCTGAAGTACTCTAACTTGTAACACATTTACCAAAAATTAGAGCCCATTTGATGTTTGATAGTGGAGTAGGAGCCTTTTCATCTTATATGTTTAGCATTTCAAGTTGAGGAAAAGCTATAATCGGCTGATAGTGTAATGACAGACACTGTTTTAACTTCTCTTACACTGGTGTCATAATCAACCTGGATCACGATAAAAGAAATATTGGTGACCTATACTGACTCCACATCCCTCAGTGATGTTACATTTGTAGATATGACAACATGGCAATGATTTAAAGTAGAATATTTTCTGCAATGATGTCTGCTTGATCATTAATGTCTGTATTTCTTGTAAACCATTGCATAGTCAGATAAAGACTCTCTACCAGACAAAGGTCACTACTCCAACTGTAACAAAAGCATTCTCCTACTTCTCAAACGATTGCTTTAGAATTGTGGGTGGAGTGTAACATCGTCTCTCATACTCTCTCTCACTGACACAATCCTGCCGCACTGCTGTCCTCAGCATCTCCGTGGGGCAGTGACTAATTGCCCCCGTAAATCACTGCGCAGGCTGTGCAATCCTCCGTTTATTTTTCCTGACAGTAATTTAGTGCTTGCTCTTTTACACACTTGTCATCGCATGTTTTTCTTCACATTAGAGGCTGGTGGAAAAAGGACGGTAATTAACGGTGCGACGCACGCTCACCATGGCTCTTTCATCATGGTGTGATAATTGTGCTCCTTGTCTGTCACAGTAACCTCTCAGTTTCCCATGGAACTTCTTCCATGCTATTTGTCAACCCCAAGGAATGGGAAGGATGCTCTGGGCCCGGCTGCAATTCGGCTCGCCTCGCAACTGGTTTTCCTATTTGTATCGAGACTGGGTCATTTATATTTTATGCAAACTTGTCAAAATATTAGCTCTGTCCTGCACAACAAGAAAAAAGATATATGGTAAAGACACCTGAGGGGTTGATTGCTGAGGGGTTCTATGGCGTCCTCCACTTTTTACTTTCATTGTATTATTCATCCCAGTGAGGAAGGTCGGTTGCAGAGGAGTTGGCATGGGTAACCCAATAAACAGTTCTTGCATTCATAGTGCTGAGATGGAAAAGCATGGACAGTGGGGATGAGCAGCACAGGTGAGACAACAGAAAACCCGTTCAATTTACTAATCTGTTCGCAGAAAAGCCAAGCTCACTCCACTACTATTTTTCTTTCAGTGAATCTTTAGAATTTTCAGTGAAATAATTCAGTGTATAGGCTATAAAACATATGATACTCTATTTTTAACATTAGTGGGCAGGTGATTCACTGTCTACCTTGTTATCCTCTGCTGTTCTATGCTGGAGATGCACAGTATCCATCACCCATAACCTGCACCCCAGAGGTTAAGTCATCAATAACTTTGGTGCTGAAAATATTGCAGAGGACTTGGAGGTTTGCGTAAGGTCCTTTGACTGGCTGTCTACGTCCCACTCCACATCCCCCTGCTCCCCCTTCCCTCAATTTCTCCCAGATTTTTTAATATCTTTATTCTTCTGTCACAGACAGGGGCTAATGGGATGTGTGGTCAAGATTTCAGGATCCATCACTGGCTTGCTGAAGAATTAGCATGGGCCCCATGCATCACCTGCCAGAGCTGTCAGGCCTGCTGTCTACCGCGCTTCATTATAGCACTGGCACTGTGCTGACTGTCTCCCTTCTGCGGTTGCCTCTCCGCAGCCAGAACTATGCCCAAAAAAAAAAGAAACTCTGTACCACACCCCTCAATGTCAACACTGGTCACAGTCACTAAATTAGGATACACCATTGGGTTTAAAAAAATTAGAAAAGAAATGGACATTGTAAGGACTGCTGAGGATTCTCCCTCCCTTCTCCTATCTTTACACTCTTCATTCTCTTTGTGTCATAGGTGGCATTTTATCACGAGTATAAAGTGATTAAAACTATTAAGGTAATTAAGCTGCATTTGGCCCCTGTTGGGCTGAACGAACTATTTGATTACTCATGTACGTCTGGTTGGTGGCTAACCCCCTCGTGCCTCATTCACAACCACAGAAACACAGAGAACCCCTTGAGAACCATTCTTTATGTCTCCTTTGCAGCTCAGATTAGACCAACAGTGCTAAGAAGGTCACAAGGTAAATGAAGAGAGCAAAGCAGGACTACAGCTGGGGACACTGCTCTGGTCCTTTTCCTCTCCTTCTTATTAACAAATCAAAGCTGCCTCCTGAAAAATTCACACCCCTCACCTGATTTTGTCCTTTTCCACTAATCACATAGCCACTTTGCCTTGACTGACAGTTTTCTTTATAATTGGCCCATGATCTGGCAAGGATCTAATAACCAGAAAATCCCCTCTGAGGGTCCGCCAGGCTTGGACAACCTGTCTACACACACACGCACACATAAATAGCTTCCACCATCCCCCTAACACCATCTGCAAAGGGCTGTTGCCATGCCACAGTATTTGTGCACGACAGCGGCAAGCTAATCTTAACGTTCAATAATGGTGTGAATATTCAATGAGCTGCTCAGGCAGAGGATCCACAGTAGCACACTCTAATTACTGTTCATTTGCCAGAGTATCAAAGCCTAATTACTGTTCATTTTAATGCTCCAGAGAAAAGGGAGGAGAGTCAAGGCAGGGTTAGAGGAAGATGCCCTCGAGAGATCAGTCAGTCAGTCTTTATCCATCTCCTTTGCTGTCTCACTGCTTACATACTGCTTACATGTCTTTGTGTGTGTGAGTGCTTACGTCTGTGTACATCCTGCATACATTTGTGTCTTTGTGTATTTTATTGAGCAAGCAAACATTTTGAATTTCTTCAAACAAACAAGTTAATCAATCACAGATACATCTTAGAAGAGAGTCAAAAACGGAAGATATCAGATGAAGGAACGAGACAGGGTCCATAATCCTTCACTGTTTTTTTCTCCTTTATCTGTTTAATGTGTTTTGGGTAAATATCAGACAAGAGAGGGGAGGGTACTGTTGTCATAATAACTGCCTTCAGCAGTAGAAAGCTCACTTTTTTCCCTCACCTAATCCTGACAGAAGCCACCACAATCACTATCTGCCACCCATTTGACAGTTTCTGTCACCAATTAGCAGCTAAATCATCTACTCCCCAAACAAGAAAACGAAGCAATTTCTATGTCTATTATTTAGCGCTTGTCTAAGAGGGTATTCTTCTCTTTTTATTCACACTCTTACCCCTTCACAGAGAGCAGAAATGTAGTTGCCGACTCACTGAAACTCTCAGATCTTCTGTCTTCTTGTGATGGAACGGGAGGCCCTTCATAGATGGGAAATAAGCCCTGCCTTCACCTACTAGGAAGTTTGTCCTGTGAATTTTCTGCCCCTTGCTCCACCAAATTTACAAGGCAGCGACAACCTTTTTAATGAGACACACCAAGCTGTTCACCAGCTTTCCCCATGATAGGATATTAAATGAAACTCTGCATGCAGCATGCAAGGTTTGTTATCATTCAATCTGCTTGGGACCACAAACTGGTCATTATCCCACCATTACTTTCCTTGATTTACAATCGAGGGTGGAGGAGGAGATTGCTACTGCTTGTTCTCCCCTCAGTGGGATGGATGGGAACCGGCTTGAACATTTGCATTTACATGATCCGGCTGAGCAGCTTATTAGGTCTGGATATTTATTTTCTACTTAAACCCATGTTTGATTACACTTTATTAAAGGAGAGGAAAAGCACTGAGCTGGCTGGGACCAACTGATCCTGCCTGGTAGTTTCTTTGGGATTTTAGGTAATGAAATGTGAGGAACAAAACACGAGTAAGACTGTAGTTACTCACAAAGACACAGATGAGGAGGATTTGCAGGACAGAAACAAGGGGATTCACCCTGTAAAATCCTAACAATTGCCTCAGCATAGCTAAACTGCCATAGAAAGAAAAAGGATAATCATAAAGGGTAATATATAAATTAGCATTTTTTTAAATAGCATTTATTTGACACAACGATAATTCAGGCAGGGTAATTCTGCTGTTTGAAAGAAAACAGCAAAATGACCTGATTATGTCATTATGAAAAAAAAGCCATGACCTACAGCGAAGGGAACAATCAAGTTAAACATAACAGAAGTTTCCACCAAAAGCACATGCCTACATGAGGGTAACTCAAAACCAAACCAAAACTCAAAAGGGTCTTGTATATGAAAAGCAGAATGTTATTTGAATACAACACTGCTTATTTCTATATCATAGAATATCAACACCAAATAATGGAAATGAGAGTAATACGCTAACCCCTACAAAATTGTATCACAACCTCTTAATCTGCAATGGATTTATTAATTTTTTAAAGATTTGTCTGTTTAATGAAAAGGATATTTTGTAAATTAAAACTTTGAATGAAAAATGTTGTTATTTATTTCACCATCATAAAATAATAACGATCCTTTGAAGCGGTCAGCCAGCAAACTGTCAACATTTCCAGTAATTTAAGGTCACTCCACCAGGTGAAAGAACAAGAAAATGTACTCTATCACAGTAAGATGATATTTATGATGACATAATCATAACCTAAAGGCTGGAGTTGCAGATCACTTTAGTTCAAAACAACATAAAAGTATTTACAAATTAGAGGTAAGACAAGGCCATCATATGTGAACAAATAATGTGTGTCTCTGCACAAAGATTTGAAGTTTGAGTGGGTCATCTTCTCCTTATCATCTACTGCTTTTTCTTTTGAAATTGTCTTATTTAGTTATTCTGTAATTTTCCAGATTAAAGCATTTAATTTGGTTACGTTTTCCACAAAAATATCATTTTACAAAGTTTGTTACAACTTTAATGCAATAAAACTGACTGAAGGCTCAAGAAAACAGCTAATTGATTACAAATTAAAAATGTAACCTTTATATAATCAGCAATTAGGTTGAGTCAAATTCAGTTCTGATTAAATGCAGTTATTGTCCCATATTCCTCACTGTATGTTGTTTCATATCCACTGACTTGTAAAGACAATACTGCGTGTTCTGGACTGGTCTCTGGACACAAATCAATACATTCTCTCTGTGACAGTTTGCGAGTGTTGCTTTGAGACTAAGTTGACATGTTCTTTTTGTGGCAGCGAGAAAATTTCCAGGTGAGTCCTTGTATAGTCCAAAGATATATTTCAAATTAATTAGGAATTCTAAAATGATCTCAAGCATGAGTGTGAAAGTGCTGTTTTTGTCTGTGTCTCTGTTTGCTGTTAATCTAATAATCCTTTTTGACTGTACTTGATTTGGGGCATGCTAAATGTCTTTCAAGAAAATAGAAAAACTAGCCCTACGAAGTTTTACCTGCAATTTAAGAAGTCGAATTACTTAATTCTTTTTAAAGCCTGTTTGACTACTTTTTGTAATATTTTGGATAGCCCTACTATTCAAAAAGTAAAAGGCAGGTTTTTTAATGAAAAAAGTACAACAAAATTATATTACTCTGACTTAAAAGATAAATAAAGCTTTTTAAATCTTGAATTAAGTTAACCATCATATACAAGTACACAAAAACATATGAAAGGTTTGGTAGTTTATCAAAACTTTAAATGTTATCAACGGTGAATATGGTAAATGGTAAATGGCCGTGGACTGGCGATCTTTCAAAGGGTGTACGCCGCCTCTTGCCCAATATCAGTTTGAATACGGTATATTGTCTACTTATATAATATTTTTTCAAGTTAAGCTGACCTCTCAAAGTACTTTACACAGCATTACATTCATCCACTCACACACACATTACATAACAGTGGATGCACCTGTGGGCAACTTGAGGTTCAGAGCCTTGCCCAAGGACACTTCAGCATGTGGCCTGGAGGAACATGAACTCGATCACTCACCTTTAAACAGCAGGCAACAACAGCAGGAATAGGTTTTGGCCCCTCAGTTTTCGTACTAGGAATAAATGGTTTGGGCAATGGATGAATGAAAGCATGGGTGTGTTTATGGTAAGAGTAATTTCTACATAGTACTGAATCCTGTCCAACCCAGCAAGACATAATAGAATACAAAACAAATTACCATGTCAGCCAAAGCAACAATAGGAAAGAGAATAAAAAGGGCTGTAATTGTTTATGGACATTTGCTTTAGGTGAACTGATGTTATAATTGATTTAGTCAATATTTAACCTAAAAGTAATTTATAACAAAGACAGGGTTGATAAATAAGACGTCACAGAAGCATTTATCTCCAGTGCAAAGGGGGAGGTCATGATCTGTAGTGAGGTGGTGTGGGTGAGAATTTTTCTTAGATATTCAGAGTCATTTTGGGACCTCCGGATGATATATGTGACCCCAACAATAAGCCCATTACCACCAAAGAAACAGAGGTGGCAAACCTCACATGAAGCCTACTAGAACAAAGGCCCAAGCATTTAAACATAAGTTGAAGCTCTCATAAGCACACGTCCTGTCTATATCCATTTGCACAAAACATACAATCAATGACTTACAACTTCTAAATAGTGTAAGCAATGCAGTTGTCTACTGAACGACACAAGCATACGCAGACAATGCAGAGGTGAGCCCTTGGCGTTGAATGCCCCTCATTTAAGACGATCGACAAAATCAATAAAGTGAAGTATGTTTTCTAGCTGTTTTGGCTGTGTTCCCACTCCTGAAAGATTCCCTGAAGTAACCTACTCCAGCTGAGTTCTATTACTGCAGCTCTTCCCCCACATATATAAACTTTCAACTACTCTGTTTTCCCCATAGCAAATAAATAAAAGACTTGTGCAAGAAAACACCTGCACAAAAAAGATACTTCTGTAACTTTGATACTTACTGTTGATGAGCAAAGAAAATAACATGCAATGCTTGACACAAATGCAAATACTGAATATGTTTTTGTATACTCTTACACAATAGTTGATTCAGAGGAATCTAATTTACTTTGTTTTTTTAGGAAGTATTGAAAATGTATTTCCTATCAGAACACTTTAAATAATTACATCTTAATAAATTGAGACTAAGAATTACTGAAACTTACACAAATCAAACAAAGCTAACTAAAAAATTACCTAAAGAAAGCTTTTTACTCTAAGTCCTCATTGTTACAAATCAATTTAATTAGATTGTTTTCCAATGTATTTGTATACATGCATTTTAAAAATGAAACTATGTTTAATGCTGCAACACTGTTGACAGTCAGGACATTCTGTTGCCTCTTCCTCAATGGGCAGTACATCTGCATCCACCAACCAAACTTTACTTGAATGGGTATTTTTTTCAGATGACATTGCGGTTAAAATAATGCAATAGTTTGGAGATGCGATATTTAACTGTGAGCTGATACATAGTGTTAATAAACTCTTACAATCTTTTTTCTATGTTTGACCAAAGACGGCAGCTTTGTTGGGACTTTGGTTGATTAATTCCCCTTGCCTTTTTTTTTTTGTAAACTGCTGCATGCCTTTATGGTTATTTTGACGTTTTACAGCTTTCTCCTTCGGTTTACTAAGAATTCTGGAGCGTACACAG
This sequence comes from Menidia beryllina, assembly GCA_013363375.1. Taxonomy (NCBI): domain Eukaryota; kingdom Metazoa; phylum Chordata; class Actinopteri; order Atheriniformes; family Atherinopsidae; genus Menidia; species Menidia beryllina. The sequence continues at coordinate 2,866,975 of JABUIW010000200.1, read as the reverse complement.
AGCACCCATGCCACATTTAATACAGCATTGGGAAAATGATCACACTTCATATATTGATTTCTTATATTCTACTGAAAATGATCTATGTAGTTGACTATTAGTTGTGGATGTCTGTTTAATTTTCACATACAAACTGCACCTGCACCCAGAGGAGATACCAGAAGACCATGTTATATTTCTCTCCTTGAGAACCTCTCGTCCATCCTGTGTGATAAGCTTTACATCTTTGAACAGTTGCATCACAACTTCTGTGGGTAAATACATCTCTGCATGTAAATACATCTCCTATGCTCATGAATTTCACATGGTGTTTCTGAATAATCTTTACAAGCATATGGTTTTTTAATCATCTAGTTGTTGAGAAGTTCAAAAAGCCCCAACAATTTTATTTTCTAATATCCTGTAACTCCAAGAATGGTGGCATCAAAAACTAAACCATTCAGCAATGACTGAATTCATAACCCCCCAAAGAAAGCTAATTACTAATTTATGTGCATGTGTATCTATGTGAATCATTTTGGATTATGATTTGTACATGCAGCCATTTTGCAAGTAGTGCAACTACATTTAAACTATATAGGCAGTTATGTGATGGTAGGCGTATGATGCGAGTTTCCGAGAGGCATGGCTACTGTATTCTCCTAGATGCAGCCTTGTTGTCATGAAACACTAAGATAAACTAAATTGATTAAGTCAAAGTTAATCTATCAATAACTGAATACTATTGTGGAAATACTGTTTGATCACTCCTCCTTTGCCGTTTCTCTGCTAGCAAAAATGTTCTTCACTGTGCACAGATTCATAGGAACATTGTAAACAAAAGTAAACATATTAGGAGCCAATTATTTGCTGATGTAGCCCATTCTATGTGCTGATAGGTTCTTACACAACAATTAGCTGTGAGGAAGAACATCAGGAGCATATATAAAAATCTATCTCTCATCTTTTTTCAGTGTGGAACACGCTATCTGTGCTGTTGTACCTCGTTAAGGCTTTTTCATTCAATTAAATATGTTAAACTGCCATCAGGTTAGTCAGTGGGATAGATCACTGACTGGATGTGTGTTTCTTTTAGCTATCATGATCCTTAATTTCTAATTATAATGAACCTGTACATAACCATCAAAGTTATGAGTTGATTATAATTTCAATTTTAGGTTAATAAACTAAAGGATCGAAAATTAAAGTTGTTTTGTTTATAACAGAATAATTCATGGCCTCCTGCCATGTCAAAGTTGTTTCTTCTGGCTCCAAAATACATGGTAAGAGTTACAGAAGAAGGTTGCCTTTCTGTTGTTTATAAGAACTACCGAGGGGGAAGAGAAACATTCCTGGCCACATCAACAGCTCCCAAGGACTGTTTAGAGCATTGTCTCTTACAATTACCTTCTACTCCACACCCTGACTGTCCAAAAATGATTATCCTGTCTTAGATTGAGTATGCTTCATTCTTCTGAAATTATAGGGTTAACAATCACCATTTATTATGCACATGTATAAAATTCAACCCATCCATACATTCAATTGTTGTGCCAATTATTCCTAAGATCACAGGGGTTCTAGAGACTACCCCAGCTGTCATTGGGTGAGAGGTGGGGTGCACCCTAGACAGGTCACCAGTCTATCACACGGCCACACACACACGGACATCTACACATACATTCACTCCTACAGACAATTTAGAACCATAATGTAACCTTACATGTATGTTTTTGAACAGTAGGAAGACGTTGGGGTCAAAGGCTCAGAGATGGTAAATTTATTGGTTCATGTTAGTGGTAATGTAGGATAAAAGCATTTACTGTTGTAAGACAAATTTGGTTCATCCAGGAAAAAGCATTTAAAATGTTGCTTGATATATTTTCCAAAGTCCTCACTTCTGCAATCTTTTTCTTTTTTGTTCAAGGGGGCAATACCTTCTGCTCCTGTTACAATTAACCCATTAAGAGAAAGACCTTTCATTCATACGTGATTCTGTAAAACATTTTAAATGTCATCAATATCGTTTTTCATTTAAAACAGAGTGGGACATTTGCATTAGAGGTTTGTTTGATCTGAAAAGGGTGCTCACAAACCTTGGCGCATTTTGCTACAACAAATGGCATTTGCTATACTGTATATTCCATGATTGGAAGAATATACATTGTTTTTGCTATGTATATGTCATATACAAGCCTAAAATGAAATAAATTACTATTATTGACTGTGAAAAACATAAAAGTATTTAAAAATCGACCCACAGGGTCTGCTTTGTCTGTGGCTGGAGGCATTATTATACCGCAGTTGTCACAAAGTACACCCTCAGGTCATTACTCCCGGGCAACTATGGACCCTTTGGCAGACAGAAGCTCCATTATCTGGGACATACAAAAGGCATAAGCATAAGCATAGCAAAGAAGAGAGGGGAACGGGGGAACTCACTGGCCATGGATCTGAGGAAACAGAGATGGCACCATAATGATGTTTTGATTGCACATGTTTTCTGGGGCCTCGCCCAAGCCTGGAAGCCGCCCATTTGGGGCAGGTTCTTGTAGTAGTATGCATGTGCTGGCAAAGAAATACCTAATTCAATCAGGAATGTAATTGCATGTTTTTTTTATTTGATTTTTATTTGATGCATATATTCTCTTTAGTTAAATTATTTCCTTTTCACCAGTCCTATTGGAATGCAAATAAGAGTGATATGTTTTTTGTGTGTATTAAATCAAAGCAAAAGCCCATTGTGAAATACATCAGAATTTCAATTTCATGTCCAAACAAAAAAGTGTGTGCCAAGGCAAACAGCAGCCTGTATGCTCAATGGATAATTAATGCTATAAAACCATATTAACTCTTTAAAATCGAAGCATAGAAGCTGTTGCTTAATGGGAAGTTCAGTTTCACTAATATGCTCCACTGCAGTAAGCTAAATATGAAGTTGAAATGTATAGTAACTATGTTTTTTTAACTTAACATGTAAGGTTTCCCAGTCCATATTGGCGTAGTATTATTGGATTAGATCTTTTGCCCAACAATGCAAACCACATTCAGACCACAGCATTGTCGAGCAAAGGATAGTGCAGTTTTATGTTCAGAGCAGGGGAATTTTTTTTTACAGTGGTGAAATAAACTTAATTCTGTTTCTCTGTTAAAGCAGAGGCAGAGAGACAACATTAGCTTGGGTTTAACTTTGTTCATATAATTAATGAAACATAGAGAATAATTAGACTTAGCTTTAATGCTAAGTCCTATGTTGGACTGGTTACCTGTTCAGGGTACATCACACCTCTTGCCAGCCAGCGGCTGACAGGCCGTATAAAACAAAATGAATCCTCTTTAGAAGGCTTTACTTTTCTTTTAGATTATTCCAGTTATAAAATTGGCACTTGTTTGCTGACCTGAGATATAGTGTGTACTTAAAATACCAGCCACAAGATATATCTGGAAATTCTGTGAAATATCATGTTCAACTATGCAAATTTTCCAATCCTGTGGATACACCTGAAAAATCATCTGAAAACTAGTACACTTGTGTACCATTTTCGTTGGAAAACATATTTGATTTAAACATTTTCTGCCATACTCACATGTATCGTCTACTTTATTTCTAAGGCTTCGATATAATTTGTAAAAGCAAAACAAACATATTCTAGATGTCAGAGACAAATAGCAAGTTCTGTCTCTTTCTATTGAGATTCTCATGACTGATAAACTAATCTGGAAAGCCTGACTGTGGATTTGATTGCTCTACTGATACTACTTTACTGACATCCCTTTTCAATGTTACTGCTTTTGATGAAATTTATTATAAAATGATATAATGTCCCTTATATCATACAATTACTAATGTGAGAATTTTTTTATTTAAAAAAATATATTAAGTCCTCCTCACTTAACTTCACGTCAAGAAAAGTATAACGTCCATTTTCTTAGAATAATGTAATGATATAAGAGTTTTTTTCTTGGGTTTGATGTTAAATCTTCTTCCAAGGTCAATCTGTAGGTTTTGCATTTCCATCTTGCTCTCCCCATATAAGAATTTTAAAAAAGTTCATAGAACTCATAGAATTGTATTGGAATTGGTCACAAAGATGAACATATTCCATAATTCTACCTGATCTGTTGAATGATGAACTTTGCAATTCTAAAAAAATCACTATTTAGTTATGTAAATGTGCTTATAAAGTTGACAATTATAACTCGTAGTTTAAGTCATAATTGTGCTCGACCAGTTGTGGATGTTTTTTTCTGCCTATGAGAATCAAACTTACATTTTTACAGGGAGGAAATATTAAAACATAATGTGAGTCAAGTCTAAACCAATATAACCTGTCATGGATTTTATGTCAATTCTTCAACATGAACCCTCACTGCAACATAATGTGACAGACATTTCTTTTTCTGTGATTACTCATTCATTATCTCTAAGTTTCAACAAAACTACTGTGCACAGAGCCCTCACCACATTTCTTCTGCTATTCCAGTGTATCACATGTGCACTTCACACCGCCTATCAAACATGACAGCTATTTAATCTTACTTGGTGAGATGAAAGGCTCTGAGTCTATCACTCAGGCCACTGTTCACCTATGAGAATGGAGAAAAAAGACAGACAAAACAGGAAAAAGGCCTGTAAATTTTTGGATTTCAGGCTACGTTGGATGCTTTCTGTTGGCATGCTGAAGTTCACACAGACTCACTATATTGATGTGAGTGAGGATGTGCACAGTTACAGCGAAAACACAGGCGCACTGTTACAATACTGCAGCTAGGCCTTTGATGTTCAAGGTGCTGTAGCTGTTGTGCATGTCTGTCCTCACACATCATTTCCACCACAGGGAGTAAAACATGGAAACAAAGGCAAATAACATATTCAAAAGTGTCACATGACACATGCCGTTTCATGTTTGCCGGATGGTGGTGTCACATGAGCAGCTTTGCTCAGTTAAGATACTACAGCTAATTGACAGACTAATTGGCAATGGCTGCTGCAGTAGTTCAGAGATTTGATGCAAATGGAGTAAACCATTCCGTTTTGAACCATTCTTAAGCAAAACTGACGGGTTTACGGTGCTGTCCATTTCCAAAAATGTAAAACACTATTAGTTCAACAATTAAATTAAATTATTGCAACAATTACTTAAAACAATAACCAAGAATCTCAACATCATCAGTGCTTCATACAAGTATAGGTAATCCTTCTTTAGCAGCAATAACTCTAACATTTGTTATAAAATAGCTATTTTACTATCAGTTTTTCACATTCAGACCACTCTTGCTTGAAAGATTGTCTCAGATCTTTGATATTTACTGCCAATTGTTTATACACAGCTCTTATCACAACCTTTTAATCAGGTTGAAGACTGGAATTTGACTCAACTATTGCAACAGCTTAATTGTTTTATTTCTTAATTCTCAAACACTCTGTCTAAGATTTACAATTGTCTTGGAATCTCACTCCTCCTGTATGACCTAATTTCAGTGGCAAACACCATTTTCCAATGAAATTGGGTTTTAGCTGTTAAACAGATGGCCTCACATTGGACTTTAGAATACTTTAATATACATAATCAGAATCAGAATCAGAAATACTTTAATAATCCCAGAGGGAAATTATTTCAATCCATGTTGAGTTCTCACGACCTGGATTCAACCTGGGATTGTGTTAACCCAGCAGTGTAGCCATGTTCTTTGGAGAGAGAACAGGTTGGCTTCTACAATTAGTCGTCTTAAAATTGTCACAAACTGAAACGCTTAACACGCTAAATGAAGTCTCTATGATGGAGTTGCAACTTGCCCAACAATTTTCTCATATAATAGTAGCTGGCATAGTTTCTAGTTTCCCAGCTATAGCATCTAGTCACCCTGAATTGGGTGAAACAGGTATGGAAAATGAATGACTGACTTCTCACTGATGTATCATTCAGTTTTTTGCTATTTATCTAAGAACTGGAACTAGTTGTTGGAGAGAACTTGCTTGAATGTCCACCCCCTGTTATATAATATAACTCTAGATTGATAGACTCAAAATATTGTAGTTCGAAAATAGCCTCATAACCCTCCCAGATTGATGGACAGCAAACAATTGCTCACTGCTGATGTGCCTGCCACTGGTAGGGAGATTTTGTCACCCTACGATTACAACCCGCAAGAACCAAGTCAAATTTAGGCAGAATGTAGTTCTCATTCTCAAAATAAAAAAAGCAATGCTATAATTGCTTTCTTTTTCATATGTCTGTATATCTAACAACAATAATGAAAGGCTACAGCACTGCTATATTTGAAACAGATAGCTTGTCCACCAGGTAGAACAGATGGTAAAAATATCTCCATCAGAGAGCAAGTGCATATTTTACCTTTGTTGATTTAAAAATAAATAGAAATCTAGGAGGGCTGAAAAATCTGAGCTCATTCCTATGCCAGTTAATCTTTTATTATAATTTCTATAGATTTCACTGAGATTTCACATACAAATTGAACTAATGAGGCACTAAATTACAGCACTTATGACAACTTAATACATTATACAAATCACCAATATTATTAAAACACTATGAGTGAGTTTCAGAAATAAGTACACATTTTTTATTTACAGTTAGTTAGTTCCTCATTAAACTTGCATGGGGGTTTTAGATCATCTCTAAAGTAATAAGGGTTTACAGAAAACGTAGACATTTATGAGCACCTTAGTGTTCACTTATCAAATGTTCACTTTTTCAATTTGATTACATGGGTAAATATCAAAATATATAAATACAATATGTTTAAAAATCAAATGTTATCTTTTAAAGTAAATAATTTGGACCAATCAATGTAATTTATTGATAGCTCCATGCAGGTTTAGGATACTTTTGACAAACACTCTGGCAGTCAAGATGAAAAGAGGATATTATTTAAAAGAAAATAGCTTCAAGTGTAAGTGGTCATAATCCTGACTAAAACAAACTGAAATCCTACTCTTCATATACATAGAAAATAATCTAATCCGTAAAACATCAAGTTTACCATTTCTGTGTGCAAAAACATCACTACTATGTCTAATGTGTCATTCCCATTCATACCGCAAAACAATGCCATTTAACAATGAGATTAAGGTTACATCTCCTTTGTTATCACATTGAGAATGAATGTATCTATAGATGTAAGTACATGGTGACGCTCAGCACGTTCATGTGTTAGTATGTAATTCATTACTTCAACATTCCACATATTTTATGATGTTGATTTGACAACAAACTCTCGTATGGAGAGAGGATGAGTGGGAGTTTGACATGTATAGTGTACAAAGTTTGATCTTCTTTTTAGTTTTCACAATTTTCAACAATACAGTGTCACATCAAAACATGAAACAGATATCTAGCAAATTTTCACTTTTTTTGTCATTGAATTTTTCATTGTCCGTAAGTACAGCCTTATGAACAATTCTATATTATCCATAAGTACAGCCTTACAGAATAGGCAAGATAGTCATTCTCTCAGTGACTCCTTGATGAAGGAAGTCTTTAAGCTTTAAGTAACAACTGTTTGGTTCCATATTAAGACAACAAAGGCATCTATCATATACCAAGAGCCAACATTGGCCTCAGGTATGATAATGACTATCAAGTATGTGTAAGAAGAGAAAACAATTAAATGTGTTTTATAAATCATAATTTTTAAAAGATGCTGACAATTATTGGCAAAGTAGAAACTTTTTGAATAAACATGTTTATGGTAAGTTCTTTCCCTTGGCAGTTGATCATCATGATCACCTCAAGATTGCCCCAGAAGGTGTCACGTTTAATGGCAAGCAACAGATGGGAACCATATGTTCTCCTTGCTAAGGTTTGAGAAATTGGTCTTTAGGTGGCAGTATAAATATGATGGAGTGCAGCCCATAAGAGGCAGGATATGTCAACCATAGATGAAATGTCCAAATGAGCCGCAAAAGTCATGTTATAGCTGCTTTACAACGATGCCATCAATGATTGATCTACACCCCACAGAGTCACTACGTGGAAAAAAGTACAGAGCGTATAATTTAGCTGGAAGACAATGCACGAGACCGTGGGCTTGTGCATCCATTTGAGCAGAAGCATCCCCCGGTGTAGTGAGACCATTAAACAACCAGGCACTGCAATATGGTAGTCAATGTCAGTGAAAACATGAGACAATAAAGTGAGGTAGTGGGGGTTGCAACAGCAGGGAGAGAGGATGCATTAATGTCACATGGGCTTTAGCCTGCTTACTTAAGCCCTGCAAAGAGTCACCCAAGCCAATTTCTATTATCATATTGATTGAAATAGTTCATCATAGTATCATTTTAGGTTTATCGCCACCTGGTAAGGAATAAGACCAAAGCATTAACCAACAAAAGCTATTGTTCCAGGAGACATTTCACTGTTCCAGTTCATTGATGGAGTTGATTAAGTTTAAATGAAGCAGACACTGGATAAAAGTGAGGGTATTGACCAGTGAGCATTGTGCCGTGCTTGAAAAAAGCCTGATACATGTGGAAAAGCAAGATTTACTAAATGCTCTAATCTTCAATCAAATCTAACATCAATACAGACAAAGTTTGGTAATGAGAGATTCAATGAAGCATGCAGTAGAGAGAATTAATCCCCTTCGCCTAAACTGAGTTCAACTTTGAAGTTTGCTCCTCAGGACAGATAGTTATCTAAATGCTAAATAAGTAACGTATTGCACTTTTCACGGCATACTAATCATTTGTTCATTTTGCCTCCAGTATTTATTCTCTTCCACTTCCCAGTGTTGATCTAGTGATTAGATCAGCCTTGTATAAATGAAAAGATGGGAATAAGAAGACTACCAAGGAGATTTGATGTACAGCAGTGCCATAATGTTTACAACATTGGGGGAATATTCTCAAAGCACTGTTACACTACAGACTTTCCTGAAGATTACTTAAAATTAGTCTATGCGTTACAAGGGAATAATTCATTTATTGAAACTGGTAGTTTCATAAATTGATTTGAGAATATTTGTATGTTTGTGTTTTCCACAATCAAAGTTCACACAGGTAACTACATCGCAAACCTGATCTGGTGTCATAAAACCATAAAGGTACAAGCAATGTGCTCAAATAATATTTTAACACAAGACAAAGAACTTTCTACCAATCAGCAGATGAACATCAATGCAAACCTCTGGTGTTTTTAACCATTTTTTTTCTGTTAAGAGGCTCTAAAATGAGGCAGTGCGTTTGTGATTTTTCCAGATGATTTGATCGAGTTTTTTTTTTTTTTAATTTTGGTGAGATAAAAATATTTTCAGTTGGACAGAAGTAAGCCAATAACTTCAATGGAAGTTATTTGTATTTTATACAGGGAAAAGGACGCAATAGTTTTGTAGAAGGCTACTCATGCGTGTAACCAGCCTTTCAATGTTGAAGCTGATAAATTTCTGCTTTTCGCCTAATGCGATCTGCAATTTCCATAGGAAGGTGAGAATGGGACCGTGGCTGCTGCCGCTGGCTACCGTGGCAGTCCACAGCGGAGCAGTATCCTGGAAAGTGAGTGTCCTGCTGTTGGTGACATGTAGCCTGGGACCATAACGAGTGACAACTCCCTGCAATGTAAATGTAACACGTGCCTTCTGAGGTCTGATTTGCTTTCTCTGTTTTTGTTCCTCTTTTTACTCACGATTCAGATTTTTTTCCGTAGGGTTTGACTTTAAAAATATTTTTATAGATATAGAAAATAAGTATATATTTTCACGGGAGTCACATGTCAAACCCATCATTCATATTTATCACATTCGATAAATAAACATTTATATATACATATATATAGTTCGATTTTTTTTGTCTACTACCTTATCAAAATAATGCCCCTTGGTGTATGCCACCCACTGGGTCTTAAGCGGACCAGCGTTATCAATCTGTCTTGACTTTCAGTATGTATTTCCAGATGTCACCTCATTATTTACATTTACTGTTTGCACGGTGACGGTAAATGTTGTCAACCGCGCGCCGAGTAGATTTTTCTCCGCTGTCTGTTGTCTTATTGTTGAGAGATGAGCTGTGGGACATGAAGTGTGAGCTGAGTGTTGTCAGAATCCTATCTAATCTGCATGTTTGTTTCTTAAACAGGGCATGTTCGCTTATCCCCCCTCTTTCTCTGCAAATCGACAGGAGATGCAACCCGGGAGAAGTGCAATAAAACAAACTCTAGCTCTCAAAGGTGTGTGCGTCTTTGTACTGGTGCGTTTTGCCTGTTAGCTGCACATCCTCTGTCTTTTTATCTGTCAGTTATCCCCCCTCATGTTTTGTCATTTGCTCTGTATATTCATTTGTCGCCTTTTTTATTTATCTTCCGATGGCAGACTGTACACACCCAAAGTTGTAATTAGATTTCTCCCTCAAATACGACGAAGGCTTTTTATTATTATTATTATTATCATTTCAAGGTGTTGTTCTGAAAGGTACCTGATTGCGGAGAACCATGCGTGTTGAGAACATGTTGGGGGTGTCAACTAGTATTTATATGGAAAAAATGTATATCAGATCAATGAAAAGGAAATTCAAGGAAGTCTATAACTGTATTTTTTTTCTGTGAAAGGCAGCTTCTTGGCTGGAAAAGGCCTATAAGCTTGTAGGTCATATTTTATCTCACATCAAGTGCATGATAGGCTACAAAAATAAAAAGAACAACAATAGTCATATAATGGGCTACATACTGTGGGCCATGACATTTACTTTGTGAAATTACCTCTCAATAACTTGCATTTATTTTAAGTTATCTCACTGATTACAGTCAGTGACAGGAATCACGTAGTAATCCAATTGGTGGGCTTCTCCTAATCGGTTTAAGAATGAAACAAGGAGCGCCTCCTGGAGTCCGAAGTTCAAACTGCAAAACGGAATCAGTAGCTGCCATAAAGCTTGTGGGCTCCGTGGTTAATGAACTCTTTTTTTAATCCCAAAGCCGTTTCACACCCTTCTTTGGATAGATAGATAGATAGATAGATAGATAGATAGATAGATAGATAGATAGAT
>JABUIW010000200.1:2844936-2855987 GCA_013363375.1 Menidia beryllina | reverse complement strand
GATAGATAGATAGATAGATAGATAGATAGATAGATAGATAGATAGATGTGTGTTAATCTGACATTATGGTTGTTCATTTTAATAACATGGTTTCAGTGGACCTCTTTTAACATGAAGGCTCACTTAAGACACATTTATGTTTGTGTTTTGGGCTTGACCCAAAATCCGGTCTGACTCGTCAGTTCTTGGCTCATATTCTGCATTTCTGCCCCCATCCAAATCAAAAGCTCCATGCTAGTTGAATATGGCTTGTCAAGCATCCAGTTTACTGATATTAAATAAGAGTGGTAAAAATGAGGTCAGCCTGAGCCCGGCGGGATGCAGGGCAGCTGCTCCCAGACCAGTTACCGTCACACCTGCAGCATCTCCACTCCTGGAGGCATTTGTTGGCTGAGTAATTAATAGGAAATAATGATGTTGCCGTTGGTGCAGCATCACCATCATGGACGATGTTTTGGCTCCTTTATTAATCTCTTGATTATGTAAATGATGCACTAACGTTGATGCTTACTAAATACGAGTGATGGATGACCCTCGGCTGAGTTGAAATATGAATGAGCTAAATAAAAAGAACAAATGCTTTTCAGACGTTTTTTAATCCGTAGCCTACAATCCTGATTATAAAAAAAGCCAAAAGCTAAATTTAAGAAACAGAAATCCTGGAACTGGAAACCCTTCTTATTCAAGAGTAATGTCCACACACTTTGAAAATAAATGCTTTACAACTGAGCCATAACGTACTTGTCTGCCCAATTAGCCAAAACAATCAAAGCAACTTTGACTGTAATTGCATCTAAATTTGAGGTCTGGCTCCCGGTCTATGATTCGGTGATTAAAACCCTCTCTTGCTCTAGTGCCTTTAGGGCAGCGCATGATTAGGACCTGTCAGCTGCTAGAGTGAACGGAGTCAGCCATGCGTGTTGTGCAACATGACCCGCTGTTGTTAAGCCTTGTCAACATATTAACCTGAATTCCCAAGTCATTATAGAGTGAACCACCGATATTAGAGGGGAAAAGTGCACACATATGTATTTGTAATTGAAAAAAATGACGTCACGGTTGTCTCAAGGCCTGCTTTGAACCATTAAAGCTTGAATGAAAACGGGGGTGTTGGCCGCTAGCATGCTGAATCAAAGTGTTCTATTTTATTTTTTATTTTTCAAACACTAAAATTCAAAAGAAGATGTAACTACCGGCATTTCATTTAGAGACAGGAAACATTAGATTGTGAAGTCATTTGAAAAACCCAAAAAAATATCTTCTCAGTGCTCGTAGAGCAACAGGAATAAATAGGTTTGACAAGGTAGAAAGATGGTTATGGAAGGGGCAAAAGGTTCATCTGAAGAACACTTGATCCTTGTCAAAATATATTGATTTGTGTTCTTTCAAGAGACAGTTTATGTCTTCCTTAATTTCTAACAAGCCATCTAGACTGACCGGGGAAAGCAGTTTTCTATATAGGTGAAGACATATTGTCAGAAAGTCAATTATAACAATAATCATTATAAATACATTGACAAAACCAAGACGTAAACATGAAATGTTGTTGCATAATACATGTTTGTTTGTGATGGTTGTTTTTTTTATTATTTTGTTTTTAATATCATTCAGACGCTGCAATACAGATAAGGCCCGCTGTGTATGTGAGATTTGTGTCAGTTTGCAGGAGTGACTGGGCCTTTGCAGTTATTGTAGGTTGGCCCAAAGATTTCTCAGTCTCCCTTCAGCCACAATCAGTGCCAGCCAGTTTCCTTTGGTGTATCCAGCGGTGAATAATTTATGGGGGGATAAAAGCATTTGTGGTACAGAGCTAGACAGTCAGACAGTAGAGTGAGGCTGGCAGGGAATCCCCCACCACCACCTCCACAATGTCTCAACCACCTCCCACTACCATAACCCAGCCGAACTTGCCCCCTCTGCTGCGCAGTTGCCTTGCACGATACCTCCTTGGACGGCTGCTTGAAGTGCAAATCTGTGTTCCATGTTGTTCCTGGTGGCTGTCAGCATGTTCTCCTCTTGTCAGCAGCGATTGAGTGTGGGCCTGTGTCACCCTTGTACTGCTGCTGTAACAGGATCATTGACAGGCCAGTGACACTGCCCAACCAGATAATGGAAACCTATTGATTTTTCTTCTACTTTATCTTCCCTTTTTTTTCTTTTTCACACATGCGATCTGTGACACTTTTGAATAACTGGCCAAAGAACAGGTCATGGTCAATGCTCCTGACCTTTGGATCAGTGTTACTGCACTCACTGAACTGGGACGAAAAAAAATGACTTGCTAACAAAAAGTCCAGTTAGTCAATGCAGACTTTCTCTGAATATTAATATGTACATATTAAAACCATAAAGAAAATGTTAATCATTTCATTTACCAGATGCTAATAAACACACTTACAGAAACCCTAAGGAGACTCAGTGATTTTCTAATGTTGCCCCTCATTCTAATTTGCTTAATTGATAGAAATGGTTACCTCTATGTGTGTACATGGGTTTGCAGTCTTAATGGAGAAATCTCCAGAGAGGAGGCCCCTTTGATACCCATGGCAATGATAAGCATTCACTTGCTGGCTACCATTGGACCCCATGGCAGATGGCAAGTGCGGGTCTTGCAAAGACACAATTCTTTCTCAATTCAGGCTTGTTCTTCTTTCTATTGCAGCAGCCAGTGGGATAATGAAAAAGCCAGTTCTGGTTCATGGCTAACTCAATCTCATTATAATCCCCCCCCCCCTTTTTTTTCCCCTCATTTTTTCTAATTCATTCAGCCCCATGGGATTCTGTCTGCCAGCGACGTGGCTTTCAACCTCCAGAGAGAACATCTTTTGAAACAGCCAGGAGACCTAATGAAGTCACAGAGAGGCACAATTATTTCCCAAAGAAAGAACATTAATGTACTTCAAAATTCCCTCTGGAGAAACATGATGACAATTGGTTAGTACAGCTTTGATCGCTGCTTTAAATACTACCCAAGATAAACTGTGGGGTCTGCCCCTTTTGCCACTGGTAAGTAGCCAACCCAGAAGTGGCTATCAAGCATCAGATATAACAACTACTCAGCTTGCACTGCAAAAAAAACAAACACAAAAAAACACTGAATTTGAAACAGCACACAAGGTTAAACTTTCTCTTTGCTGGGAACAATGAAGCAAAGGGACATAGGCCGACATGATTCACCCAATATACTCGCAAAAAAAATTGTTAAACTTCACAAGAGAAATTGCGTTGTGAATAGAGAATGATTCATTATCACATAAGACACCTTCAGACAACTGAAAGTGGCAACTCCAGCTGCTGCTAAAAGTTGCATCTGTGATCTGTAATCACAGACACTTTTTCTCATATTAATTATGAAATTGTTTTTGGCTCCAAAAAATGAGTGTGATGTTTGAGGTTGTTGACGCCTTGCTTTTACTGCGGATTAACAGATGCACTACATGATAAAACCCCAGTCAAAATGTATTTCTAAAAATACTGCTGAAATGTCTATACAACCATTTTCTATATCAGTTATTCCCATTGGGGTCGCGGAGGGGCTTTCACAGCTGACAATGGGCTTAGGCAACCTGGACAGGTCGCCAATCCATCACAGGCTCACAGCGAGACAAACAACACACACACTCACATTCACTCCTTAGGGCAATTTAGAGCGTTCAATTGACCTTATAAGCATGTTTTTTGATTGTGGAAAGAAGCCGTAGTACCTTGAGAGAACCCACTCAGAAACAGGGAGAACGTGCAAACTCCACACATAAGGGTTATAGTCCCCCGGGGACTGGACACAGAAACCCTCTTGCTTTGAGGCAACAGTGCTAACCACCACACCACTGTGTATCCTGCTGAAATGTAGCTTTTATAATATTTTGCTGTCACTAAGCCTAGGCTTTAAAAATGGTAGACATTGAACACGGTCCCATTTAAATTACAGTTGGTATATCTGAAGAGCCCATTTGCAAAAATTGTTTTCTGGAGTTACAGTGGGCCTACAAATTCAGATTCTGTTTTATTTATAACCTGTGGACAAATCTAGTGTAACATAGGATTTATATGATTTGACTGACAAATTCATGTCATAAAATCATTCTTGAATGGCAGGTCTAGCTACAGTTATATACAAAAACATTTTGGTTGAAGGGATGTCATTGCAATGAAACATAATCTATCTAGATTGATTTATCCATAGCTTGCTAACATTATAACTACAGGATCATAATGTACTACTACAGATACCTGAGTGTGTTCCACCCAGACTTGAACATTCCTTCACAGGTAATGTGGTTCCCAGAATTTTGTTTGGAATATAAGCATGTAGTGGTAAATTCCGAAACCAAGAAATTCAAAATAACCGTTTCACTTTGAATTGTCTTGTAGACAAAATGTGCTATACAAATAAACCACCAGTAAGACGTAAGTAACACCAGTAAGCTTCGTTCAATATGGCCAATTAGTGCACCATTACACAAACCACATCTGACCTGAATTGCTTGTTCAGATATGCCCATAGTAAAAGCACGATGACAAGAAATATGCATAAATTAAATAAGTCATTCTAAAGAGGAAGGCCCAGCAGGATTTTTGTCCCATAGAGTTGTTTAACTGCTATGAATGCATGTTCCATTTCATTTACCTGCAGGTGACTGTGTATATCTTAGTATACACAGCTTTTTTTTCAGTCCAGGCATTGGTGTTGATTTCTTGAGCTTATAACTTTATTATACATGGATGGCAAAATGACAGACTAATACAAGTCTGTGAAATCTGAGTTCATGAAAAGTAAATTGTCTTCTCATGCAGATATGTTTGAAAATGACAAAGCATACATGGCCCTAAAAGGTACAACGTTGAAAAACTAGGTAATTATGTTTCTAAATTTGCTTTATCTTTACTAGAAAATTTGATTGCATGGTTTTCATTTCAGGCCATACGTACTGTATGCCTCAAAGATAACATGAAAGTAAGCGAGTTATATAAGGGGGAGCTTAGTTGAATAGTGTCTGAGTTAATGTGATAATTTTATTATCAAGCAAAACTGTTACTCCCAGTGCGTTCTTACGTCTTTCTCTACCATTTTTCCTTCTAAGCATATGATTTGCACTCTCCTGTTTGCAAAGTGTTACTGGCGAAGTTTAACACAATCTTGTATCTTCCAAGGGGCTATTTTCACATACAATGTACCACCTCATGAGAATCAGGGAGTAGTCAGATCCCACACACATTTAAAAAAGAAAAAAAAAAGAAAAATGATTTGTCTATGGTATAAAGCTTGTAATAATCATGAGCACCACTGCCTAAAAACACATACTCAGAACTAGTGGTTACGTTACGTATATAGAAAGACACTATAAAAACTATTAGAAACCATTTATTTTTTCTTATTCTTATTTATCCTTTTTTGTTATTCTTCTTAATCTGACTAACAAAATAAGGCAAAACTAGGAGAAAGAAACTGTCACAAGGAATAGATAGAATTTTGATTTAATTTGTAGTATAAGGTCATTGTTGACCTTTTGTTGTTCGAAGTGCCATCGAAAGTGCCATTAAATCATTCCTGGAAAGAACACAATAAGAAGAAAAAAAAACCTTGGGAGTGTACAGCAGCTGTCATCGCAGCACAATAATCAAGAAGCATAAGTTATTTTATTTGAAATATTCATTATTATCTTTCTGAGTTCCTGACTGAAAACGTGATTTGGACAGACAGTAAACAAAATTGTGCACACAGAGATGATGTGCTTCAAACTCAACATCAAGAGAATCACATAATTTTTTACCAGGAATTTCAAAAGCACCTTGACATTCCATACAGGTCATGATTTTCCTCAAAAATCAAATAATTGTAAACTGGTCTCCACTATCTGCTGTATATATGATCTGTGTTGGTGCTTACTGTAAAATATGTTATAAAATATAAATTGTTCAATTCTTTGTAATGAATATTGGAGTTATCTGCAAGCAAACAAAGAAAAAAATGCCCCCTTGCAGCTCGCAAGGGTAAAAAACCCCATTGAGAATAAGTTCTTGTTTTGCCAATCTATGTGGTTGCCATTTCTTTGGAATTTAAAAAAAATTATGTGATGAAACTACCATACCAAAAGTTTGGGCCTTTCTTAATACAACCCATATCTGGTATACAACATATGAAATTCCACAACTAGTTGAAGTATTATTGACAATATCACGTTTACTATATGATTAAGTATAGTGAGAGAAATAAAAATAAATACCAAATGCATTCTACACACTCAAATTACAATACATTAAAGTACAGTTGGTTCAGGTCCATATACCACTGACTGATTAAGTTTTTTGGATAATAATGTAAATCAATGAGAAAGCATATTACCATAAAGATTTCCTGGATGTCATGCCTGGTAGTCCCGCCCTCAGGTGGAAGAACCCATGCAATCAGGTAGAGCTTGATTGTCTGTTGAGAAACGACAGCGCCAGCGGGTAGAGGGAGACAGGATCACTAACTTTGGCAGAGCAAAATCCCTCCTCCTGGAGTGACCAACCGGTTTGGGAGGAATATGCGCACAATTCATTACCCTGCCCCTCGACAGGTTTGTCCCCATTTTAATGTATTAAATGAAAACCAACCTTGTTTACTGCACTTGAGAGGGAGGTTGAGGTGCCTTCTACTTAGGCTTTGGTCTGACTTTGTTGTATATCCTGGTCCAAGGTCCAACAGGCCTCCGCACCTCCTTGATCTGTAACCGCAGACCAGCACCTCACTATAGGATGGGATAGCAGGTCTGGCTGTCCACCCGAAACCTGCATCTCCAAAAAGGTCTTGTAAACTTGCACCTCACTTTGTTGGACATTTACCCATTTACTTCATTTAAACCATATGATAGTTCAAGCCAGTATGGCTAAAGTGTACCATTACATCACTGGCAGTACGAACAAGTTCTGTTAGACATCTGATGAGAGAAAATATTAAAAACTGTAACCTTGAGATACACCATGTAATTCTGGGAATCACACATTGATTTAGTAATACTCCTCCTTGATTATGAGTTGTTAAATGTCACTACTTTCTTAATCTCCATCATCTTCACCCTTGAGTGTGCTTGAGCCTTGTGTGTATCTGAAAAATGTATTTTTCTTTTTGAAATGCCTCAGAGTTCCTTTCACTCTCACTGGTTTTGGCGAAGCTGCCTGTGGCTCTGCTGATGTAATTTCTAAATATATCAAAACTCACACAGTCTTTCTCCAATTCCATAACTCTGCATTATGTCATAGGCAAGGCAAAGTATCCCCACTCATATATTCAAGTGTTAGGCAAAGATGCCAACATTTGGCTCGGTACCAAACTTCAGTTCTTTTGTGGCTTCAGTAGTACCAAGTTTCGAAACATGCCTCGTCTTTTGGTGCCAAGTTTCAGTACCCAGAGGTTAATCACGTGCTCAAGACCAGAAAAGGCCACCTGTGATTGGCTGAAACATTATAAGGTACCAGACAGAGACCTTTTTGTGGTTACGCCCACAGACGGGGTTCATGTTTATCTGCGCTGTGCTAGAGAACTGTAGTTGTGTGTTATTTAAACAGTTAAAAAATGCCACCAAGGTCAAAAGCATGGCTCCAATTAAGAAAGATTGATGCCAATACTGCACAATACAGTATTTGCAAAAATATAATAATTGCCAAGGCTGGCAATACGACTAATTTAATGAAACACCTTACTGTGCACAGATTTCTCTGAAGAAAACTGCTGTGATAAGGTCCCTAGTATGTAGCAGAACATTAGATTGATTTCTAACTTGTTTGCAGCTGTTCTTTTCCACTGGAAATTATTTGTTGTTTATTTTTTCTGTAGGAAACTGCTTGGAGTGGAAAATGACCAAAGGTGGAAAATATCATAATATGTACAATGAGTAAGTGAGTAGTTTATGTACAAGATTTGTACAATGTGTAATGTAATTTTCTTTTTGTTATCTATAATGTTATAAAATTGATATAGAAAAAAGTATTGTTCAGGAACTGGTATGGAGGTGGTTTCGGTACAAGTATAAAAGCATTTCAATTGATAACTAACCCTTCTCATAGATATATAATTTCAGACTTCTTGCACTTGTAAACTCCTGTTCTGATTTAAGATATATGGCTAAAAGCAAAAAGAAATCATCAGCTGCAAAAAAGTTTACCTGCTTGAACTTCCAAAAGCTGACTGCGAAGTCAGCCCATTTCTGCACATGTGAGATACGTCGCCACATCTATTTATTCTTCTCTAGCAGTGATTTTTTATGTTTGTCGATTCTCCACAATGAGAAGAATGTTGCATGCAGTGCTTCTTTCAGTGAGCTCAAAGTTGGCAAGATTGACTTTTTTCATTGGCCTTTTCCATGTGAATCCTTAGTCTTAAATTAAGTAGACATCAACATAATAGGTTTGAAACTGTCCGACTGAAAATAAAATATTTTGTAATCACCACGGTGGGATAGTAATTAAGTTCTAAAAGTCTTCCCAATACCCTCCTTGTTATTGCTAGACTGAACTAAGACTGAACATGGTGAACTCCATTGTTGTGAGTGTGAGTATATAGATATACTCTTCACAGAAAAAGTAGTGCTTCAGATTCTAGTGTGCTCTGACACTGGACAAGAACGTTCAGGCTGTTACAGTTAAATATGCTCTGAGGGCACTGCATTGTGATGGCCCTGTCTTCAGACTCACTTTTTTTAGATCTTTGATTTCCTCCATAAATTCTTCCTGCCTGTCTTGAATAATTTGAATAATGATGTGCCTCATAAGGGAGTTGGTATCACAGAACAAAACGCCCACACACCCTGCATATAAAGGATCATGAACATTTTGACTTTTCACCTGATTATGCTTGCCTAAATTAAACATCATAAGTCTATGGAAATGTCTTTTTTCTTGAAAAGAACTTTGCCTATTGTGCATGAAAATAAAAGCAAATCTTCTTCAAGTAGTTCTCCATCAACTCTTGGACTAAAACGGTTGGCATCTTCATGGTCATTTTACTCATTACTCATTTGTCTAAAGTTATGTTGCTAGAAAGATCTTTCGATGGCACTACCAGATATTTAATGTCTGGAAGTATACCCAAAGATTAATCTTTGTTGCTTTTGTCAACATTTTCAACTCCATTACCACTGAAGAAATGTCTGTAGCTGCTGTTAACCTTGTCTTGACAGCCTGATATGCTTGTTCTATACATATTGTGCCTCATGTCTCCTTGGTGCATCACTTTGGGCTCCAGCCTTATGTTGTTTTGTGAAAACCCTCTTTTGAAGAATCCCATCTGATTACTTGAGTATAATGATAAAAATCCAAAAACCTACTTGGCTATTCTACTTCCTGTGGAGTGCTTGTTTTTATTGTCTGTTTAGTTAAAGGTTGTCTAATGTGCATTTGCTTTACACTGTCACCTGACAGGGTGGAATAGGCCAGTTTAGACTCATTCATCTCCGATTGAGACAGTGGCATGTTGACACCTGGCTGTGTGGCCAGTGTTTTCATGACGGGCCCTGCTGTTTTCTTCCGAGCGTCTGATTGAAGCTCACTGGGTGGTGGCAACACCTCAGGGCTCATGTCCTTCTCCTGCTTGCCACGTGGCATCCAGGACACTGCTGGATAAAACAGTGCCTTTGTTCAGGACACAGTGTACCTCTGAGGAAGGGTGTGAACCAGGTCCATTAACAAGTGCTCCTGAAGGCAATGAATTGCCTGCACGGGGAACAGCAGGGACACTGCTGTATACAAATGGATTCGGTTGGGTTCCATTTAAAGGGTTTTCATGTTCATCTGAGGACAGACCAACAGCATTGTTCTTCGGGGAGAATGTGCAACTCTTTAATGGCTCTTGAGCATGACCTGGGCTGTCAGACACAGATTCCATGTCTCTGTCCTCTTGTGCATTTGGCTTTACATCAGAATAGCAACACTCTGTTATGCAAAAGAATAATACACAATTATTTCACTTCACATAGGTACAACGTACATAATCCATTATATGAATGTAATGTCTTACAAGCATAGAAGTTTTTATTCAAGTGCCATCTTCAAGATGTAAATGACAATGTATAAGACAATGCACAACAGATATTATAAGAATTTGATTTTATTTCTTTATCATTTAACAATGGCAATGAGGTTCTGTTAAATAAATGTTTTTGAGGCTATTCCCACTGCTCTGTAAAATGAGAAAGGTATTATTCTGTGCTGCATTATGATTTTTTAACACCCTCTTTCAACACCTCTATTCACAACAAACCCTGCTGTTAGCCCTGAATACCCTGGTGAGGATGCTTAATTATGTGAGCATACCTCTGGGATACAACCTCCCTGCCTCTCCACCTAAAGTTCTCAGTCGTCTGCTAAAATTGACCAATTTCCATGGGAACAAAGTACACCTCCAATGAGATCATATTGCGTCTTATCACTCTGTGATGGTGCCAACACAGATCCCAGCATGAGACTGTTGTTACTTGAATCCTGACAAATTGACAGGAACACAATCTGTATAAAACACAAACACAAACTCTCAGAAAGAAAACATACACATTTACACACACTCAAAAACAAAATACATATTAATTTAGACACGGATGAATTAAGGATAAAATGTTTCTTACCCTTACTTCAAAAGCATTTAATTATCAATTTTGACTGGTCAAATAGGATTATGATCGAAACATAGATGCTGCGTCTTATACTTCATTACATTTTACTGCTGAAAACTGATTTAGTTTGAAATATATGCTCAGTGAATTTGACAACCAGGGCTAGCTGTTCTCTACAGGAACCTGCATTGCTAACGAAGTGGTAAATTCAGTGTTAATGAGTGGCTTCACTGTTACCACCTTAGAGGTAAAGCTTTCTGAGCTCCATATTCTCCCATCTGTTGTGGTGTTAAAGGTTTGAAGGGAGAACAGACGCTGCACATTCAAAGCAAACTTCACCATTAGCCCCCAAACAGCAGGGTGACAAAGCCAGCAAAGTATTAAAAATGAGCAAGCCTTGCTATCAGACAACTATATATATATATATATATATATATATATATATATATATATATATATATATAT
>JABUIW010000200.1:2821466-2844926 GCA_013363375.1 Menidia beryllina | reverse complement strand
TATATATATATATATATATATATATATATATATATATATATATATATTTAGTTGTCTGTATATATTTAGTTGTCTTTTAGGAATTCAATAACAATGTGCCAAACAACAGGCTAACTTCAAGCCATCAATTGGAATGCTTGAAACCCCTCTGCTAGAACATTAAAAAGCCTGGCTGTGAATAACGACTATGGAATGGAGAAAACATCGGCCACCTCTTCTAAATGAATGACATCAAGCGATTCATTGATCCACACCACTAGGATCTACAGCAACGACGTTGGAATATAATTTTCACTAGAAAAGTGTTGTCAGAAAGTAACAAAGAGAGGGAAGGTAGTCAGACCTGAGGAGAGACTACCAGAGGGCAACATAGCAGACATTGAGTATTGATACAAGTACCTTGGAATCCAACAGACAAATGGGAACCATGAAAATGCCACTAGGAAAGCTCCAAGAGGCAAATACATGCGGGTGGAGGGAAAGTCCTCGAAAATCTAAGACTCCAGATGCAAGCTGTGCAAAGATGCTACCAAGACAATCAAGAGCATAAGAGCAGGCTTCAAGATGCTAGCATGCAGAGCACACAGTGCAAGGAATGTCATTATCAATTGGCCCACATAGTATACAGGAACATCTGTGCTGGAATTCCGAAGGTCAAAATGGGATACACTCCCTATGGTAGTTAAGAATGACTAAGCTAAGATTCTGTGGGACTTCCAGATACAGGCAGACAAACTTGCAATGGAAGTAGTGGACAAGCAAAGGAAGAAGGCCACAGTGATAGATATAGCTATACCAATTGATCACAACATTGATCATAGCAAGGGACATGAGAAGCTCAAGAAACAAGGGCTGAGAGAGGCACTAAAAAGTATGTAGAGGGTTAACATGACATTGGTCCCTGTGGGGAGATGCTCCAACAGCTTCCAGGGAAAACATCTGAGATTTTGGTCCAGAAGAGCGCAATCCTGGGAACAGCAAAGAAACTGCACAAGATGCTCAAGCTCCTTGGACTCTGGTATCTATCTATCTATCTATCTATCTATCTATCTATCTATCTATCTATCTATCTATCTATCTATCTATCTATCTATCTATCTATCTATCTATCTATCTATCTATAGATAGATATATATATATAGCTATATATATGTATATATATACAGTAGCTATACTGTATATATAAAAAAAGAGATCTTCCGCAGAAAAGCAATTTTTAGAAATGTATTTGTTTCTATTTATCTAATTTAGTCAATGTTACATGGCTGACTTTGGCTTACCTGAGGAAATTTACAGGGATTATGGGCTTTAATACAGCTAAGATAAATTCACAGATCAATCTGATGTGATATTCCCTAAATCTGTCTCGAACCTTTCCCAAGACATGCCTTTTGTGTTTTTTAAGTTTACTTTATAGTTTAATGCTAGAACCCTGATGTCAGGTGATTTTTACCCACACAATTTGTGTCATGCGATTTTCATTGTGTTGCTGCTGTCTGAGTTACATGGGTCCTTGGGTAGCTTCAGGGTGCTCACTGATGTCATAATGGTACGTTTGTTTTTCCTCCCATCTATGTTTTTTTCAAGTGTCAAACTGTATTTTATCCAAGATATTATATTGTTAGTGATATCGACGTTAGTGATGGTGTTACTAATTCAAACATGAGTATTCTAAGGTTAAGGGAGTTCGCCACCACTATATTCAGTTTACAGCAGAAAAATCTCTGAGCTACTATTGTGAGGTTTGCAACATTTTTGTCTTCTTGAAATTTCATATGGCAAAATCTAATGCTAAAGACAAATCTCTAGTTTAATTCTTTGAAATCTATGATATCAACTTGGTAATCCAATGCTTGTTATATTACCTTTTTGTTGGTATTGTTACATCCCCAATGTGGATGTTTTTGTTCTTTGCATTGAAGTAAGGCCCTAATCTTTTCCTCCAGGATTGGGTGCTGCTTCCTGGATGCATCCAATCAAGCAATTACCTCCATTCTATTTAATGTTTATTAAGCTGCACTTCTGTGCTTCTTGGCTACTTGACAGCCTTACACCTCATGTTCATTATGTAGGCTTGAATGCCATTCTGTACCCTTGTTACACTGTAAATATCATCAGACTTCCTTTGTAAGGGACTGCTGCCTTTTTGTTTAACCCAATTTTCTCCTGTTTATGAGCTTGTTAGGTAGGTTATTTTGGTAGGCTTGAATGTTTTGTTTTTTTATTGGAGGTAGGCCCCTCTCTTCAGGGTTGTTCTATTTGTTAGGTTGGCCTGTGCTCTCCTCGAAGTTTTACCATAATGTACAGGAAAAGCATTGATATCAGCCAGCTATAACATATATGTGTGTATATCTTAAGTGCCATCTCGACTTCTCCTTTCACTGGCTTAAATTATTTTCGTCCCTTAAATCCCCTGGACCAAGCCAGGGGACGTGATAGAATAGACAAGCCAGATATTTTTTCACTGATGCAGATGTTATCAGCATGGCCCCACTAAACAGAAACAACTCCAGCACCTGTTCGGCCAGGGTTCCATCAGGGCTTAGTGGGACCAAAAGCAAGTTGCTCCTTCATGTGATCGCCACCTATTTAAAAAACAAGGCAACAAAAGGGAGGTCCAAAGATTAAGCGAATGACTGCAAGCCTGCAGCTAGCTATGGACACTTTTGTACGAAGATGGACTTGTATTTCACAATATCTGGGTGTCTGATGGAGAGGATGACGGAATGAAAGGTTACTGGAAAGAGATGCCTATTTGAATTCCTTTATGATAAAACTCTACTTAGCCACAGATTATAGATATTGTCTACTCAGCCTGTTGTAAAAGTATGATGTTTATTGTGATGTCTCTTACTTCAATTTCTGCCCGAAAATGTGATTTAAAAAATGATTAAATAAAACAATCCAAAAAAATAAGAGGGCCAAAAAGGGGAACCAATGCCATAGTTCAACACTGAGGCATATAGAGCCATGCAGTACTTACAGAAAATCACCATAATTGGAGCAGGAATTATTTGAAAGATGATGCATTACATTGTATTATGTTTCTTGTAATGTACATGCAACTCAACATCTTTCAAAACGTCTTGTGAAGCAAGCTCTGATAGTTAGTGGGCTGGAAAGCAACGCACATCAATAGGCTTTTGCCCTGAATCTTGCTCATAACCACAGCATGCACTATGCTCTATTCTCTTTCATATTTTTGTCATTCTATGCTGTGAACAATTAAATTTAATAAAAATGACAATATATTTTCCTGGAATTGTTTTTTTTACCAAATAACTTGTTTCATTGCAAACAATAAGCAGCCATTTTACATAAGCTCTTTGAGGCAATGTTTTAATGGAAATATTTGAAAATTGCAAGTGGGGTAAGGGTAAGGGTTTGTGAAGGAAATGAGGATATGCAGATTCATGTAGTTGATTCCAATTTAGTTGCTGCCTAAATAGAAAAGAAAGATAAAGAAAGCTTGCTGATGACTGATATTGAGCCCTGCTCAACATAATGGACTTTTGACCCTCAGCTGACTCCAACTTACCAAATAACTGTTATTGTTGTTTTGTTTTTTTATCATTTATAGAAATTATTATTGGGGACTGATAATATGTTTTTCCCCTAATTATCATCTTTAAGAAACAATTGAAAGCTCTTTTCCTCTCGGAATACCTCAAATAATTGCCCCCCTTTATTCCTGCTGTATCTTTCTGAACTTCATTTAACAAACCTAAAGATCTGCATACTCCTGTTGTAATTGTTTATTGTACTTTTTTTTAAACATACCCAATTATTAATTCTCATTCTTGTAATGCACTTTATATAAACTGTCTGTTTAATCCATGAACACAAATGTAGATCTGAACTGGTACCTTAGATTTTTCAGAAACTATTTCACTTTTCAACATTTTGTCCAGAGTAATATTAATGGTATTATTTTTTTATTGAGACAATTTGCCAAAAGTGGCTTCAGGCAACAGAGTTAATGTTTAGAATGTAGAACGACATGTTTTAAAAGTACTTTTTATGGTAACAAAAAGTAGCAGGCCTCAAATGAAACAGTTTGTTACATTTAGTGTGTCCTAATTTAAAATAATAAAAAGCACTTTACGATTTTTTCATTTACCCATTCACACAAACATACAAATTCCTACTTATTCTAGTTACAGTATGCGATCTTTATGGGCAAAAATTTCACCCTGTTGTTATGTCAGTTGTTTTGGTAACTTTCAACATTTGAAAACTTGCACTTTATGTGGATAAGAAATTGAGATCAAGAGATTAACTGATATTGGAAAGAGAAAACAAAACTATTAAGTAATTGTTGGCGAGTAATTATTAACTACAACCCTGTCTCCAGGGCTATAATCTTAGTCAAATGTCAGATAAAGAAAAATCAAAGACTAAGATATAGTAAGAAACTTGAAGTCACTTGAAGACAAAAAATTGATTGACAAGGAAGGGTTTGGTGCTATAGGCTTGCAAGGCTGTGAACGTCCGACCCAATTTCTTCTCCCTGTTTAGCTGAAGACAGCACAGTGGAGATAACACTAATGACCAACTGGGACCAGTCAGCCAAACCATTTCAACTGGTGGAGCTGTCTGTATGGATCATCAGCCAACCTCACAAATCATGTTCTATCGCCCTTACTGGAGAAAGGCCTAAAATGAGGGGGGGGGGGGCACTGTCACTCAACTACTGCACTGCACAACTTACACAGTTAACTGGATGTATTGATTTATTTGACACAATGTGAATTTTTGAAGCCCTCTTTAGTGTGAGTGTATTAAAGCACATCTCAAAACAAACAGGAGGAGACTCAGCTTGACCCCACAGTAATCCCAGGGTGACTTTGATCTGAGTGAAGGTGTTGTGGTGAAAAAAAATAAATAAGCATCTAAATTATATTTCTGCTATATTAGCCCCACTGCTAACCACATTTTCAAACAGCGGAAAGGTGGCAAATCCCACTGCTCAGTGACAAACTGAAAAATGTTATGCCACAAAACACAAATACAAAAGTCCTTCAAATTTCTTAAACGTACACAGGAGAAAGATAGGAGAAAGTAAAAAGGAAAGACCTTATTTCACACAACGTATATGTCAGGATTCTGTGCTATTTTATCCCACTGAGTTCTTGTCACCCAAAGGTCATTTCCATAACAATGGTCTCTTCTCTCCCTAATGGGATTTTGCCTGTGATTATGTATGCCAGTTTCTGGTGCAGACACTATCAGCCATGTCATCCCGAATTGTACAAATGTAATTACTCAAAGCCTTTGATAAACAGTAAAATTAGCTGATGGAGTGAAAATACATATGGAGTGGCTTGAATTAAATTATACACTGAAAAAAAGTATTGTAGGTGGTTTGTGTTCCCAAGAAGAAAATTAAATAAATGCACTTTATAAAACAATATCAGAACATTGATGCAAAAAGTCTAAAATGTTTCCCATTTCAGATTTAAGAAAATGTATACAAATATTTTTTCCAATAAGTCAGAAACTATTATGATACATTTGGGACCTAGCATTAGTTTAAGCAGACATGATGTTCATTGTTGTGTTAAAAGAATAAAATACGCTCTAAATGACATTTCTTCTTAGAAAATGGTATTACTTATTACTTATTACTTAAAACAAGATCACCATACGTATTTATTACTTATTAATACTTACCTTTTATGACAGTCAAATAAAGAAGAGAGGAACATAACTTAGACATCATGTGAAGGCTTTGTTTCTCTAACTGTAGACTTAATTTGGCTTTGCTTCTAACTTAACATCAATATACGGACCGAAATAATCCAACACTAATGTAACACTTCTCCACAAAAAGAGATGTCAGTGTAACATTTGGCTCACCTATAGAAAGATGACTCAAGAAATCTCATGCATGAATGTTATTTTACCATTTGGTTTTAAAAACTTTGTCTTGTGTTTCAGTAAAGCTTAAGTAACTAAAAAAATACACATATACTGTCTTTATGTCACTTGTTTGGTTTAAGTTACACTACTGCAACGAAACGATTAGCGATTAACAATTTTTTTTTTTTACATTTCAATAAGGCAGTATGTTCAATTATGTCATACTAAAGCCCTACTTGTTCTGTTAAATGGACGACTCTTTTACTTGTTCTTTTATACATGCATGGAAGTGGGATAAATTTGAACACAAATTTGTCCACTACTACAACACTGTGAGTATGACATCCCATAGGTTTTGGCTTTCGTTGATAGAGATGATTGTACATTTGAGTGTGGTCAAATTTACTCCACAGATGTTTTCTTTAAGTTACTCTCTGTGTGATGATGTGGCATTTAGAACATTTAACATTCAAGATTTTGTCAAAGTTAGCATGAATGGATTGTAAATCGTGATTTCTGACAAAGCAAAGACTGTCTGACAAAGCAAATAGAAAAGTATGTGAATGAGAACAGCTTTATTAGCCATTTAAAATTTGACAAATCAGTTTGTCATCTAAATAACTCAATTGTTATTTTTTCTTTTATTATATAATTTTACAAATTTAATTCTGATTTTAAAAACAGTTTTTAAGCCTATGTATATGGCTTAATGCCAATTTACTGAAACAACAAATACACATCCCCACTGTTTTACCACAAACGTCTTTGGCTCTGCTGTGGCTTCATTAATTTCTTCATTAAGTTATTCATTCACTCATTATTATTTGTCATTAATTGATTTTTTTGTTTGAGATAGTTAGAACCGAATACAAAAAGTAATAAGACCTTCACATAAGGTAAACAAATGCTACATAAGCACACATAAAACAGAATGGGTCAAACAAGACAAATACCTTAAACAATCCAGATCCCTTAGACTAATAAATCTACTCCGTGACCTATTTTCCACACATGCAAAAAATATTAGAGAAAAAGTCCTCCTGAACCTGTCAATAACAAACAAAAAAGGAATGAGTGAAATGGCTGTGATTGAAGATTTACTGATGAAAAAAAGTGAGGCGAGAACATTCGGAGTGATAAAAGGGGACAGGGAGCAAGTGACAGTTGGGTTAAGACAGAAGTCATGTTCAATAGCAGGTAGAAACATCAAACAGTGAGTTCACAGGAAAACCATGCAACCTTGTCTTGAAGGGAGGATTTTCTGTTGTGTGGAGTAGATTATATCTGTTCAAGCTGCTGACACGGCCTCATTTGCTGCCCGTAGTGTTGGAGGGGGATTAAACGATATAAACTTTAAAGCTTTAAACAATACCTTTCAAAATTAAACGGATTAAGGGAGGGATGTCTGATGGGGATTTCCCAAGGCTTTGTTAGTTTTTAACTCCACTCCTTTTAAAGGGGGAAGAAAGGGAAAAGAGAAAAAACACAGCAGTTTGAAATTTCTCAGGCATGTGACTGTTTTAATGAGTCTGCTCTCACGTTGAGTGGGCACAGGAGAGCTGCCTAGCAGATGGCTCTTATAAACATCATA
The DNA here is from genome assembly GCA_013363375.1 of Menidia beryllina. Lineage (NCBI taxonomy): Eukaryota > Metazoa > Chordata > Actinopteri > Atheriniformes > Atherinopsidae > Menidia > Menidia beryllina. The sequence continues at coordinate 2,837,473 of JABUIW010000200.1, read as the reverse complement.
TCTGCTCTGTTTAGATACATGACTTCTCATCTCCCAATACAGAGAGGAAAACAAACCTGAATATCACCGCAAGCACTACCCACTTGCCTGCTTTTGGCAAGCTGTGCCGGCTCATTGAAATGGCACATTTCCATTTCCTGCATTTCTCCCTCGTAACAATATGCATGAGCTGTGCAATTGATATACATAACCTCTAATCTGTTATAAGTATGCAGAGAGGATGCAGCGATTGGAGTGGTGGGTTTTTTTTTTTTAGTGGCAGTTAGGATGTTGACTTTTATTAAATGTTATTATTACCATATAACTGAAAGTAAATAAGGCAGGCAGAAGTTGGTTGTATAATTAGGCATGCTCTGTTGCTCTCCTATTTAAGTGAAATAAGAAAGAAAATATCAAACTGCTGCTATGCCGTAGACATGTGACCATTCAGATGAAAGGGAGTCAGTGTCAAACTGCTCTCCAAATTGAGGACAAGCACAAGATTGCCAAGACATCAGTAAGCCTTAATTTGAAGGTATGTCAAGCACTGCAGGTATCGGGATGAAATCTCTCATTATCTATCTTAAAACATAATATGAGTGCACCATGGCAGGAATCAAGGGGGTAGGGGGGCTCAGCAATCACTAATGATTCTCCAAAGTGATCCCTCAGTACAGTCACCTTGAATTTTATTATTAGAGAAGGATGCACAACACCTAGCAGAAACTGGATCAAGTGCATTGTTTGCTGCCTCTGATTGGGTGGAGAGCCGTAGACGTGGCTAAAATAAGCACCATTGTGATCATAGGCCTCAAAGATGACACAAGCAGCAAACAAAGAAGAAGGCCTCTAAAGAGAAGGCGACGAAACGGCAGCTGTCAAAAAGTCACAAGGAATTCAGAGGGCAACAAAAGCCTATTTATCTAATTCTATCATGGAAAGTGGACAGCTGGAGCACTGTAGCCTTGAGAGCAGTGGGATTCCCTTGTCATTTCCCAAGTTCCACACACACACACTTAGATGCATGTAAGATGATTAGTCGGTACTGTTTGTCAATTGTACCTTTTCAACCAAGATCAATGAGTCGTATTGCACCAGAGGCCTGAAGAAACACCAGTCATTAACACGTGAGTGCCACTCTATCAGCCCCAGCTCGAAATAAATCAAAGGGCTGGCCGCAGAAGAAAAGGCGCTAATATTTCCTCAATAACCCCAGAGAGACACCATGGAGAGATGCAAATTGCCTCCCAGGAGATCCCAGGGATGTGAAGGAGAAACTTGCTGGGAGCCAACTGGAAGCTAATGAGTATAATGGTAAATGTATACAAGGAGAGGGAGAAAACCTTCTATTCATACCAATTAATACAATCTTATCAATGGAGGTATACTGTAGGAGGCGGGCTCATATCTAACCCCTTAGCCCTCCCCCCAACTTGCACCTCGTAGGCGTCTGTATTATTCAGCAAGGGCCAGGCTACGGTCATTAGCCCTGCGGGAGTCTGGGCCGGCCTGGTGAGTTAAGGAGATTTTAAAAACCACTCACTCTTCATATCAAAACAAATCGGGGCCAAATCAAAGAGGCTCAATAATGTCCTTTCTTTGAGGGATGAGGACAGGAACCGCCATTGTTTTTGAAAGCCTGCTTTTTGCAACAAAAATGGGAAATAGATAAACAACAGAAACCATTAGTGCTCACAAAAAAAGCTGCAAGTCTGTAAAAACCCTGAGATAGCATGATTTAAACCTGAATAGTGTTGAATAAGCATGCATAACTAGAAGATTTTAACACTGACAATTTTAATCATCTACAGTATGCTTAACAACCATGCCATATTAGCTTTAATTGCAATTTCTATCATTAACTGTTAACAGAATTTTTTTCCTGTCTTGTTAGAAAAATAGTACAGTAATGCAGCTGCCAACAGGTTCAAACACACACTGCATATCACAAGTGCCACAATTTTAAAACATATTTTGTAAATTTAAAAGTGAAACCAAAGCTTACTTCATTCAGATAACAACAAAAAGTGGCGAGACATACATTTCCAATAATTATAAAACATCATGTGTTGCTGGAAAGCTTATACTTTCCATGAGAGGTATTACGAGAGGGTACTACAATCATACCCTAAATGTGTTCTGCGGAATTAAATAAACACAACCAAACCTCCATACTTTTTTCGATGCTACTGCAACAAATAACACAGGGGCCCATGAACCATAACGGTCATAGACGACACTGTTAGTGGTCAGGCCCTCCATTGTATTATTAAAATGCCTCACTGCTGGAGAAATGTGAGGTTGAATGTGGTTTAAGGAAGTATTTGAACTCCATAAAAGGCAAAGAAATGCTACAAAAGCACAAAAAGAAAAAGGACTGCATTGCTATCATTGAAGGTCATTTTTCAGATTAAAAGGCTATACCTGATAGTGACTGATTGGAGGAGGATTTACCTCAAATGAAAGTTAACTTTCTACATGCATAATCCTGCACTCCACATTTTATTGAGCATGCTTAAAAAAGGCTATCCATCAGCAGAATTCTGCCTGATCTATGCTCTGCAAACTCAAATCTCCAAAATATCATATCAATTCTGAGAATGAAGTGAAATTAATGAGGAAAATGCTGAGCTCAACCTCAGACGAGGTATCACATAAAGGTTTAGCTGCCTCATGGCTCATCAACAATGGAAGCGCGCTAATCCCAACCCTCAAGCATCCAGGTTGTTTGGACATGAAAAATTCCCAGGGATTAAAAACAAGACCAAATGGATTTGAATGTCTTGCAGGCTTGCAGGTATTGTATTGAATATTATCAGGTAACAAAATAATGTAGAGGTATCCTAAAATCTGTCTCATATTAACAATAGTCATTATTCTTAAAAAATGTGACCAATTATTTTTTCCATCCATAATAACTCTCTACCTTGTATGCATTTATGATTTTATGACAAATCTCAAAGATAGTCTTCCCTGTCCGCACAGTATATTTATTGTTCACTGAAACCAAATTAAATGATGTTGCTTTGCAGTGTATTACAATTCAGGGTGAGGGTTGAGAGCATCAGTGATCATATTCTGCCCCTTAGTGGAGGAAATGGCTCACATCTCAATAAAAAAGCAAAACATAACATTATGTTGTTTATGTAATTAGTTTTCATGACAACTACCTCAAACTTGAATCTGAAAAAAATACTTTAAGTAATTGTGTTATTTTAGTATTGTGAAGACAAATTCTCTATGGAGGCTGCTATTTTGAGGTTTTCATGATAATCATAAGAGCAGACGAAAACCAGCAGTGCCCAATAAGATAAAAAATTATTCCAAATATTTTTCTGTAAATCCTACATGATAACACAACCATCACAAATTAGTGAAAAGCTTCGGGCAAAGCACTTTACTTGTGACCTGAATAAATTGCAAATTTCACTACAAACAACTTCTCTGGTTTGTTCTTAGATTTGCAAGAATTAGAATAATAACTCGGGTGATATGACCCAAAATGGCTGGCTCTGAAATTTGATTTTGATTGAGGACTGCCAGAGAGTCCTCAATCACAGTCTTCTGCACATTGGGAATACCTAAACAAATTATCTGGATAAAATACATTTCTGATCGCATAAAACCTCATGAAGTTTTTATGAATAATGTTGTTTATATATTTTTTACCGGAAAAATACACTTAAAGTATAAAAACATCGTACAATATGAGGAAAAGAAGGAAAAACAAGACAGAAAGAGTCAAATTTGTGTATATATAATCCTGGTATAATAAAAGATTAAACTCTTTATGATTACACAGTGATAAGTTTGTTATTTCAAATCTGAAGTTTTTTCTACGTGATTGATATTTTTATTTTGTTCATCTTAATGTATTGGACAATACTAACTCTTCAAGAATTCCTGTTTTAATACATATCCTAAGCAGTTCTGTGTTCTATGGGTTTGGAATAGCAACAAAAGGGCTATTTCAGCTAATGTGTTACAGATCTGGGTGAATTAAAACATGTGAGTATACTGGGAAATCTCTTAATAATCTGGTTCATAGATGTAAATTATATAAATAATCTGTGTAGAAAGTTTCTGATTAGGTCATCACTGGTGCACTGTGCAATTTTCCCTCTCTGAATAACCCTTGAAATATTTCTAAATAATGTTTTGGAAAGTTGTGATAAAGTGGAAGACGTGTAAATATGACTCTGTGGGGTTGTTGCTATCTAAAATAATTGTAAGATAACTGAATTTGGTTCTGAAGGATAAAACAGAGAAAGACAGTTTTGAAAATTAGGCATTGAAAATGTAAGACTTCAAATTTTTCTGAATGAATTAAAAAATAAATAATAACAGGAACAGGAGAAGAAAGATTTTGCCCTCTACAGGTTCACTCATTTAAAACACAGGTGAAGGAGAGAAGAGATGAACTAAATAAGGCTCAAGGATTTGCTTAACAGATGCTTCAACATCACCCACTCAACAACCACTCTACTTGGCTCCGTCAACTCCCTCTCCTTTCTTATCCGCTTCAGTTTATTATGAGCCTTTCTCTAAACCTGCTCTCCTTATCGCCGTTTGATCTAATCACCTCTACTATTAGGGTCAAAGGTTTAGGAAAACCTTATTTTTTGGGAACTTTAAAACTTTAAAACAGTTCAGAATACTTGATAGCATTAATAACACAAACAGGATACAAAATTGCAACTCTCTGCAGCAGAAAAAAAGTCATTAATTGGATTTGACATTTTTTTATGTTTTTACAAACTCCCAACTATGTTGAATTATTTTTTTCAGAATGTTGATAAACAACGGATTTGTAAAACCTAATCTTTATCTAAATCTGTGTTTGTGCCAATCTGATTTAAAAACCTACCCATAACATTACTTAAATTGAGATTTACTTCAAATACAACTATGAATTTCAGCTCACATGACTTTTTGACAGTGAGAAGAAAGCTCTGTCCATTTAATACTGTTTCAACAGTTGCCGTATACTGTACTACTACTATATTAGTAGTATATCATATGGCTAAAGATCCAAGTGACTACGTCAACAACTAAATAATACTGTAATGAGTATCCCTCAGCAGGTTGCAGCTCAACAAAACTTAGGAGTATACATCACCTGTTGAAGGAGGAGGTAAACAAACATAGTTTGTCTTCCCCCAGGGGGGAAGGGATCATAGAGCAAGTAGCAGAGCCCTCAACACACTGTAAGAAGCAGAGATGTATAAAATACTGGAGTAGAGGATTGGAGTAGAAGTACAAGTACTATATAAAAAGGTTTCAGTTCCTAGGTACGTATGATTGTATGAAATTATACTGTCTCTTAATTTTCTTTTGGATAAAAGATTTTGTGTGTGTGTTGTTTTTTTCCAAAACTGTTGTGTGTTGACATGAATTTTTACAGCGTGCAGGTGAGGAGGTTCCCCTGGTTTCCCTCTCTGACCTGGAAGAGATGAGAGTGAAGATAACAAAGATGGTGATGAAGACCGTATTTCTGCAGTCACATATTCTACTTAGGTTAACACATATTCATATAGAGTATCATAAACATGTGTAGGCAGGAGACTCAGATTATTCTACTGTAATTATTACTGTTGATATCATTATTTTGCTATCATTATGTTTAACCTGGGGTTTCTTTATATCCACTTTGCTCTGATTACTATTTTCACATGCTTGTGCAATGAAGGATTGCTTGTTGCTTGTATTTGAAATGAAGAACAGCTTACACATAATCACTCACATATAGGATGTTTGCACACCTACTATACTATTGCATGATTTTTCATTTTCGTTTATATAATAGTTTTATGTCAAAAGGGGGATACAGAAAAATCCCTGAGCTGGTTGTGGCAGCACATTGTGGAATCACTCACAGTTTGGGGGGCTGTTGACCCAGCTAAAGGATTTTTTTGTGACTTGATACAGGGATGACATACCCACCTTGGTTTGATTGGAATATTAAAATTGTGTCAAAATGGGGAATTGTTATAATTGGCCTTTAATTATTTTCATTTTACATTTGTATTTTCCCTGAGCATACTCAATAAGTCAGCACCAGTCACCGAGACTGGTTTGTTCTTAGGCTTCCAGCAAAATAATCAGACTTACAAAATACAGGGAGAATTAGAGATAGAGTTCTGGAATTACCTTGACAAAACACATTTTAAACAACATAGCTGTTTGTTACTACATTAGAAATAAGACTCTCAATGTCACTGAGTCCATTCCAACATCAAACACAAAAAAGTCCCTTACATTTTTAAGAAAATCAAACAAAGACTAAGCTTTTAGACATAGCTGATGTGTGTCAGTGATACTTTTTCACAGTGGAAAATAATCAACAGCCAGCTTGTCACTCCCTACAACCTGCCAAGTGTAGGAGTAGAAGCACTGACACATGTAACTGACATCTCAGGTTTAATTTGAATGGTAATCACACCCACCTTTAGTTTCAGAACATTTCACACATCTGAGCCACAGTTTCAGGTGTTAAGGTGGTACAAAGACATGCAACTGTGCTGCTGAATGATAACACTTATTCAATATGGTCACATTTTAGGTTTATGCACCACCATTATGCACTTTGATAATGATGGCAGAGGAAATTTAGTCTCCACATGACACCCTTGATTTCTTTCTCTTTTTATGTTTTCAGTTAAAATGCAATCTGCATTCAGTCTGTGTTCATATTTATCAATTTAGTTAAGTTTGATCTAATCTAATCAAGATATGTAGGCCTCCTGTAATTCTTGTGTGACTCAAACAATGAGTAAATTTGACCACTTTTAATAAGATGCAACCTTCTATCAACTGCATTATTCACATTTAAGAGACTTGGTAAATTAAGACCTTTTAAGATATTAGGTATATGACATTAATATCTTAGTCTGTTTATTAAAGAGGAGGCATTCATTTGTTTAGACACAGGTCAGCTTTGTGTTAATGTTATTTGTTCCGACTTGTCTTTGAAAATGACTGCTGCATATCTGCTGTGTATTTGTATTTGGAAAGGTTTACAGCTTTAAATCAAGCAATATGATTGATAGTTTACACAGTTGACAGTTTACACAGTTCACTCACTTTCAATATCATCATTACAATTCATATTACCATAATAAGGATGCATTTATGTATATACATATTAACAACAATTTAATCCTGAAATACATATCATAAACAGATCAATGAGTTATGTTGTTCATTACCACACTGACTTTGTTCAATTTAGTTGTTCATTAACATACTCTAACATACTCACAAACTTAAAGTATCTTATTCATTTTACATCTTCTTCCAAGCAAAACTCAAGGCTGTTCCAGAATTGTTCCAGAATTTCAACAGATTTTAACAACAGTTAGAATTATTTTCTGAGTTTGCAGCAATAACATAGAAAAGGGATTGCTGGGTGTCCAAAACAAAAATTTCACACCACAACAGAATAATTATGACTGACATTTCTTACCATTTTTAAAACATTTTAAAGGCAAAATGACAATAAAAGCAGATTGTGGTTGCAGTCCGCGTAGAAACCTGCAAGTCTGATCTTGATATGTCAACTACCAAGAGAAGCAACTGTGATAGTGTTAATGTTATGCACATGGTTTATTGATGTGATGGGTTATTCATTCAGTATACTTCTATTAAAAAGCTGTTTCTTTATTTCATCACATCTGACACATTTCTGCAAACCCCAAGTTAGGGGGCTTGATAAAAGTGCATCTGATTACTAAAATATCTATTTTCTCAGCTGTTCCTGAGCTGAGTTGCTAATTTAGGCCACTGTAGTCCCATTAAAGTAGTCCCAGGTGTCTTTTATGGCTGTGTAAGCAGCCATACAAGCCAAGAGAAAGAGCATTACTGTTTGCTATGCTGAGCATTCCTGGACCACATGCATCTTGGTTAAAATATTTGACCTTGTCCAGTGACATACAATCAATTTGTGCCTCAACCATGTGATTTATTTATTTTGCCAGTTGACTTCTTAACCCTCTGTGGTACACAAACGCATTTAAACCAACACGAGGCTGTTAAGTTGCACTAAAATGCTTTCTTTAGCTACCTAATGTCATAGTCAGACTCCTGCATGGCAATGGACTGATTTATGTGGGTCTATACTTTGTTTTGAACTAAACTTAGCTGATAACAAGGGTGTAATGCAGTTTCATGGTTTCTGGCAAAAACAATACAGGCTCATAATTTAGTAGCTTTATACTAGTTGCTTTCTGCTTTCTGCACCTTCTCATCTTTTGGGTTAAATCATAAAAAGTCTATTTAGGGAAGTCTTATTTTTCCCCATGTCTCCTCCTTAAAATCATTCTGTATGGATGGTAAATTCTTAAAATATTTATAAAAGCCTAAAGCTTGTTTAACGCTTCAAAGATGCCTAGATTATTTTGGCATGTTTAACTTTTAGAATTATTACTGCCCAGTCTTCGTTACCAGTGACATGATTCAACCTGACTCATGAGGTTAATCTACTCACAAGAACTGTGTGATCTTGCAAAAGATCACACAGTTCCTGCTTTTTACAGGAAGCAGTCAAACACAGATTCAAGTTTGACTGTTGTAAGATTTCCACAGGAGAACAGACCATCTGAAAAAATTCAGAAATTCAATTAGTGTCTGGGATTTTATTGAAAAGACAGCTAACGGGGCTGATAATACTGTTTTTGTATTACATTTTTATGCAACATCATTAAACATGTCCATCTGTTGCTTCTACAGCTGCTCAGAAAAAAAGGGGTTATTCACACATGTTAATAGTGAATTCTAGTAGGACACACCTATGTCATTCACTTATAGTTATTATTATTTGATGTGCTGCTGTGCTTCCACATCAGGTTTTTCACACAGCTGCTACCTACATTTATTCTCACCTTTTAGGACTATGACACATTGTTCTTGCTGAATGTTTTGAAGTTGCATTTTTTCCCCTACACAATGCTGAAGGTACCTTTTTAGTGTCACATTTGTGACTGGTTCTCTACTTTTTTTTTACAGTCACAGATTGATTTTTATGCAACGGTGTGCCTGTATGTGAGAAGTGGGGTAGTCAAATTGGGGTAGGAAATAGTTGGGTTTCTGTAATTAACTTGAGAGTAGGGTCTGATCTGCTCTGTTTGGAAAGCGCCGTGAGACAACTGTTGTTGTGATGTGGCATTATATAAATAAAATTGAATTTAATTGAATTGAAAGACCCAGGTCAAGTCACCGGTCCTGGTTAACATAAAAAGACAACCAAACATTCATGCTCACTCTCATACAAGTCAAGAACATATGAACTGCAAATAGAAGTTTCCATCCAATAATTATCAATACCGCTTACCCCCTGATGGGGTCGCGGGGGGAACTGGAGCCTATCCCAGTGGTCAACGGGCGAGAGGCAGGGTACACCCTGGACAGTGCAAATAGAAGTTTGTATCTGTGAAATTGCTAATGCCTTTCTGATTCTGTAAACGCAATAGATTTTCAACTGAATATAAACAAATTGATAAATGACAAGTACGATCTATTCTCATTTGCTACAATATAAGTTATAAAGAACAAAAAGCACAATATCGCTTATAGGAACCAATGACTCTAGTATTCAGGAAGTTATTCTGAAGACATTTACCCAGCTGGGATATGTACTTCCTCGTGCAGCAGACATTCATAGTATCAAAACTGTTCACAGGTTAAGGATTAAATTGGTTCATTTTCTTTCAACCCCTAAAACACACATACTGGAATTCTATCCAGTTACAAAAAACAAACAAAGATTAAACTAAACTAAACTAAAGATCAAAGTCTGCTGTGTCACACAATGGTCATTAGATTATTTCACATGGTTAAGATCATCATTGAGGATAATGCAAATGCCTTACAAACTCAGCTAATCAAACAATACCCTGGAACTCAAATGTGTAATACATAAAAAAAAAAAAAAGCATTTTGCCTGCAATGCTTATGTGCACTCCAAAATCGACTGAATGAGTGCATCTTTACAATAGGATTTGTGACCATTCACCCACAAAATACAAATCCTCTTGAGTTTATCAGCCATTTATGAAGGAGGCAGAGACTGAAACATTTGGAAAGGGGATTTTACTAGCCATTATACAAAAATTGCGTAATTAAAACAATCAGTCTTGTATCAGTGTAACAATAAAAGTACAACTTTGTGTTAGCGGTTTACTGGGGGTATTCTTTGACAGTTCATAAACATTTACATAAGAATACTGTTCAGCACTCTTATCACCACACTACAGCATCTGACAGCATTGTATGGTGAGCAGGAAGCTGTCACACCTTTCTCGGGATGGCAGTCACTGTCTATAACTTTTTTTGATGTGTATCATACCGTCTTTCTCTGCATGACTTGCCTATTCATATTATCACAGAATTTAGTGCAGAGAAGAGTGATGTTCAGAGTGGAGCGAAGCATCTCACCAGCCAATCCGTACAAAAACTCATATCTCAGAGTAACTCTATTATGATAATGACGCAGTAAAATAGTCCAAATACACATTTCATGTAACCGCAGTTGATCATTTAGTCCAATAACTTAACGTTTTAGATTAGATGACCTTTGTAGACCGTATCAGAAATGAGTAACGCAAAATAGAAATTGATGTTTAAGTTTAGTTTTCTTATTATTTCAAAACATTTTTATAAGGTGCGCCAAAGAGTGATGCCGCTGTTGTTGGTCTGAGTGCATTATGGCTCTCTTTGGGTTTAATTAGCCTCACCAGTGTCCTCCAAATTTAGAAGAACCTCAAGTGGGGCAGAAAGGGTGTAGTTTTGAGTTTTACAATTGTTCACATGAACGATCGAATACAGTTTCACTGGTGAGGATACGCTGCTGTTTTATATTTAATGTTCACTCGCTCTTACACAAGTAAAGCAGTTAGCATTTAAATTGCAGAATAATGATGCAAAATGCATGCTGAGCTTGCATTATTGATAATGTCTCATGGTTTTTCTTCCCCAAGTGACGTTGCCATATGACCACTAGAAAATCATTAGGATTTTTGTGAGTCAGGGGGCGAAAAAAAAGTTATTACCAATGTCTGTTGGAGATGGTTGCTGTCATTTACATTATCGTAGGCTATTTATCATCAAAGAATGCAGGATCTTAGAATTTAGGGCTCAGTTAAAGCCAGATCTTGACTTTCTTTTCCCTCTGTTCGGTGCATCACTACTGTAACTGATTGTTGTGGCAATGCTCATTTTCATATATATATATATATATATTTGTAATATTTATTTGATTAGGCAGTAAACACCCAAAAAATCTGTAATACATTTTCCTTCAATGATTGTTATTATCAATAAGATCTCTAAATGTTCTGAATATTTATCAACTAGCATAATATGCCTTATTTATCTTAACTTAATTATTAAATTTGTAGAATGCAGATAATTAATCATTAATGCTGATATATTAAGAAGCTGTAGGCCATGAATATTTGTACAAAAAATTTCATTTTCACCATGCCAGTGTGTATTAGCTCATGGTTTAGATTCTTATACTACAGAGATTCTGTTTTTTTTTTCAAAGCTATTTCCAAGTCACTTATTGTATTTGTGCTTGTCTCACTGTGATCTAAACTCATTGTCATACTCACCAAAATGACAGAAAACACAAAGCAATTCAGACGAGTGTGTTGTCTTTTTGCGTGAGATATAGGGATTGACACTACCCCTCTGTTTTCTGAGCATGAAGTAATTCTTTTAATGGCCTGCCAACAGCGTACTCCAAAGTTTGATTTTGCTCTACGAAATGAGAGCAAAAATCGTGAACAATTTATTATGCTGTTTGTGCTTCACTTCCCTAGTTATCGCCTGCAATTTATTTCCTACCTTGGGGTACTGCAAGCCATTTTTCTCCATTTTCAGAGGCTCACTTTTTTTATCTTGATCCTGTATGCTGCTGACTAAACTCCTGCCTCCAGCCATGATGTTGGAACATCACAGAAAACTACATCATTATGCTGCAGCTGGTTAACAAAGAGAGGCAGAGAATCATTTTAAATCATAGGGCACAAGGCGATATGCGAGTTACCAAGTTCACTAACTCAGATGTAGCAGATCATATATTCTCTCTTTGGTGGCAAGTGAACTCTCATTAATACAGGCATTTCTACTCAGTCTGAATTCAAGGTCACCTTCAGACCACAGCATGATATTTTAAATCAAATTTTTTATTACCGATTGTGCTCTACCTGAATGTCCAATTCCTGGATCAGCTGACCTTTTTTCCCCAGACATTTATCCATATGGCTTTTATCCTTACACTCAGTGATGGAGAGCTGGGTATAAGCCTACCCCTTATTTTGTATTTTTTTCCAGTGGATTTGAACAGAAAAGTATGTCCTGCATTATATATAGCACACTATGTTTTTTTAACAACTCAAAATTAGGGCAGGAGTGTATTCACATTCTCTCTCTCTCTCTTTCTCTCTCTCTCACACACACACACGTAAGAATAGCATCAGTAAAGTATTAGCACCCTAAAGGTCATGCTTCAATCTATGCCACTGAGTCAGAGATAACATGCACTAAAGACTCGACTTAGAAGTGCCACGATGAGGGGTAGTTTCCTAACCCACATGCAGAATCATACACTGTAAGCAAATGGTAAAGATCAAAAGGTTTATTTACTGATTAGACTTACAGTTAATGTATAACAAAGGACGGTCTGGGGAGAAGCGAGATAATTAGTCTGAATTCACAGACAACAGAGAGATTAAGGAAGGAAAGCTATCAGGGATGTAGCAGTTGTATGTCTGGAGGGGTTTGTCAAGGCCTGGTGTGAAACAAAGTAAGTTTTATCATGAAGAAAGTCTCCAGGGTTTTGTAGAGGATATGAATCCTGAGAGGGATGGAGTCCAGAGAGAACAAAAGAATAGAGACTGGGCAAACAGGTGAGGATGCTGAGATGTCAGACAGGCTGGCAGCACACACGTGATTTTGGGTCTTGAGAATTTCAAGAGTTTTAAGTAACCTTAAATACATGAGACAAGATGATTCAGCACTATCAGCAAATCCCTTGTTGATTTTACAAATCAACAAGGGATTTCTCAAGGGGTATGTGGTACCATTATGGGTGTTCATTCAGCAAGGAATGATGGTTCTGTAGCTCCCTAAACACTAGCCATCTAATTAGATTATTTACTTCAGGTGCTTCCAACCTGCCTATCTGGAAAATTATACACAGCTTACAACATGATTTCATATTATTCCATGGATGACTTTGTACATTACAAAACTGTAAACAACATCTTTTACAACAGCATTATCTCAGAGTATGGAAGCTGGAGTACCCTTTCATTAATTGGAGACCTTTCATTAATTAAAGACATTTGCACAAAAACACAAAATGCAAGTGAGACTCAAAATTTCCTACCCCCCTAAATCAATCCAAACAATTTAAAACTAAATGTTGCTACATTTGGATTCTTGATATTCTAATTAATCAGTGCTATTTTTGGCTGAACATTTTTCGTTAGTTTACAAAGCGTATATGTTTGATGTTTTTTTTTGTTTTTTTCATGAAAGGTGTCTTTGTAATAATTATGTCATAAGTATTGCCGTTTGGGATTACTGCCAGCCTTTGCCAGGATATTCTTTTTAAAAAACGATCAGATTCATCTCCTTGCTAGATAAAAGTTAAGGTTTAAGAAGTTAAACTTTATTATACACTGTTTTCAAGGTGTACAGAAAGTTAAACTTTGAATGATATATTCCAATATGCTAATTTGTGTCAGTTTATATCAGTCTCTGTCATCCCTATAATAACAGGATGACACACGACATACTGCACATGTATTTATTAAATTATCATAAGGTTGTGACCTCCTTGCTCTCATCTCAGAATAACCACCAGGTGCTGAAGAGAGCTGCTTCGTCCATGTACTAAGTACCTTTACAAATTAATCTTATTAACTACCATTAAACCACTGCACACAAATTGTATTGCCAAGCCATGCGTTCTTTAAATTCATATTATATGCTTTCTAAAATTCCTATTATCAGAGAATATGGCGTATTAGAGCTTTTAATATTCTTAAGAGATTATCAAGCACTCATTCCCTGTGTACTTATGCAGGGTTTGAGCATTATCAAATATTAATTTTTCTAAACTTGCTCTTTTAGGAACATTTCTTTGATGTTGATGTAATTTTTCATCAGCTAAGCACATCTCACATGGTGGTATCTTTTAGCAAGTACTAGGCCATAATTCATTGATGAGCCTAGTGTGGAGTGCAGATGTATTCACATTCTAATGCTTATGCAAGACTCAAACAACACTCAGTTGTGGCATAAGAGGAACAGAGCGCAGAGCTGCTGGTCTCATATAGATCTAAAAGGCTAAATCAGGGAGACCTGACTCTGAAAGTGCACTATCTTCATATTTAGAACCCTTCACAATGCAATATAAAACATGTGGAAGTGTTAGGTTGAATTAGAACATTTAAAGGTTTTGCCAGCTTCTATTTTATTAACATTTGAGGGTTCAGAGTGAGTGTCCATTTTTCCATTTTTGAAATGAAGTAAACAAGTGCCTCTGCTTAGATTCAGATCATCTCTGTTTTGCACAAGAAAAAAACTGGAAGAATATGAAAAAAGCATTATTGGGAAAGTGTATGATTTGTATTATTGTATGAAGTGTATTATTACCATCATTATATATACATATATATTATTAGTCCCTGGAGTTTAGGAACAGATCTCTCTGTAAATATGTTCAAGCAAGCAAGATTAAGACATTTGCAGAAAAGTATCTGTCTTTTCAGAGCTCTGCTTCCACTTTCATGTTGCCTTACATTGGGGTCTGAAAGTTGCTAAAACGAAAAAGGGATACCTTGGGCAAGTAGCATGAGCTTATTAGTGTTATGCACTGGAGACGATGTACTCTTTGCAGTATGCAATGATATTTGTTTTCTTCTCTCAACATGTCTAAGGAAAAAATGGAAGAATTAAAGTTTCTCAAACGTGTTTGTTCTCTTCAAAGCAAAGCACAGTCTTGTGAGTCTGTGTCCGATGTATTCTTGCTTGGTGTTTCAATGAAGCCCATTTTGCCCTACATGATCGTTCCAGAAAGAGAATAAAGGATTACTTCAGATCAATTGCAAAGTTATTGCTTTTGCATAAAAAAATAACATATGCTAGTTTGGATAACGGTGAGGTTGTAGCAGGATCCCCTCTGGTACAGACCATGCCCGCCTGGAACACGTCTGAGTTAGTAATCACAAAAGGTCAAACAAGTCTCTTTTGTAAAATGGATAATTGATTTTCAGTGTCTGTATTATTTTGCATACTAAAAACTCTTTCAGTTTTTATTTTATAGAACAAATTATTTTAAGGACCATGTGGCCATAAGCAAAATCGTGCAATGGGACTGTTTTAAACATTTTCCAACAGATAAACTGGATCAGTATTATGATATCACAAAGACTTAAAACTATGAAAAATACTTTTGATATTGATCTTCTATTCAGTAGAATCTTTCCCCAACCAAAAATACACAGATACTAGCACTGACTGGCTACTCTGTCAGCTGCATTATAAAAAAGTGATGAGGCTTGTATTGTGAAACTATATTCTCAGATGCTTAGTTAGTGATTCTCCCAACCTTAAGCATAATCATTAGATAGTGAGCCAAGCATCATCATGTCAATCCAGCTAATGAATGTTATACAGCTCATACTCACTGTAATGTAAAGGTGTAGAATGCAGACTTCTGGACTTTAGTCTGTACTACCCCATGCGCAAAATGCACAAAAGTGTTTGTATGTGCTGGAGGCATTTATACAAGTTCAAATGCACATATATTCATGTTTTCTTCTATCCTCTTTTTTTAAAAAAAAGCTATTTTCTTGAAGACATACTATTTGGTGTTTGGCTACAACTGAAACGGAAAGAGATAAAGTTGGTCAACATGTTTTAGATTTTTCCTTAGAAGATTTGTAGTGCTAACAACAGTGTTTAACTGCAAGTAGAGATATAAAGGTCTGTTACCTATATATATATATATATATATA
>JABUIW010000200.1:2810784-2821066 GCA_013363375.1 Menidia beryllina | reverse complement strand
TCCGATAATTTGGATGGGTGAGCAAATACTTTTGGCAATATAGTGTATGTAGAATTGAATGTATAAATTCATTCAAGAGCTATTCTCCATGCAAAGTTTTTTTTTTTCCAGTTTTGGAAATAGTATGGATTGATATGCTACTATAGTATGCTATTATCAGATTATTAAAATGGTACAAATATATACAAATGCAAATACATTCAACACTTTTTACAGCTTCCATTGACTTACGGATTGAATTTGACTCATCGGTCATCTGGCTTAAAAATTAAGTCATCCTCATCAGACAATTTTATTTTTCACTTTGCAAAAGTGACTTTGGTATAATATTAAGTCTAAGAATGTTACTAAATATAAATTTATATTATCTTAAAAAGATTGTTATCCCAAGAACACCGTGTATGGTGGGTTTCACGTTTTTTATTATATATAATATATATTATATATAATATTAATGACATGTTATGTCCACTAGAGGGTGCTGCAGTAGAACAAAATATTTTTTCTAACCCATACATGAAAGGTGTACCAGTGTTTAACGGTTTTTTAAAATGTAGATGAAACAAATGTATATATAAAAAAAACATATTAGTTTAGACTTTGCACAGTTTTTATAATAGGAGAATTCTAGATATCTATATTCTGGATATCTATTAGTAAATTCTCAAAAATCTGCTCAAAATGCCATTTCGCTGGCCAAAAAACATTTATATAATGTTGTACTTGTCAGATCTTAATATAAGTTGACATATTTATATGGAGTATAACAGGGCTGAAGGGACAAATACAATTTTACATAATTACTACCATATCACTTTTATGCTGGCGATGTACTGCATTTAATTTTGCAACCATAGCAAGGACACCAGATACAAATTGCTGTTGAATTGAGCTTTATTACTCTTAAGTAAAAAAAAACGAAAAACAGAACAGCATATTAACAACAGCAAACCATGAATGCAACACTAATGTGAACTGTGTGTGTGCGCATGCGTATGTGTATGTTTGTAGTCATATCAAAGCCTCGTGGGAGATGTGCTGAAAGTAACCTCTACCTAATTCCAAACATACAATTACACTTGTAATTTGATATACTCATATCAACAACAGTGATGATCAGACAGTGAAAGTCTTTAATGTGTCTGTATCAGTGGTTGTGTTTGTGTCCACGTTAAGGTGATTTAGCATGTTTTTAAATCTTGTTAGCGGTCTTTTTAAGGCTCCCCCAAAACCACCAGGCGTTCCTTTTCCATGACTAACCTAAATAGAAATCCATAATAAATCCATCCATAATAAATCCAATAAAGTTCTTTCGAGAAAAGGTAAAGGTTGCCTCATTGTTTATACTGCGTACAGGGTCCATCGCTCAAAAAGTGCAGCACAGACACTTGTGGATGTTGGGCTTGGAAGTAATCCTTCAAAGGATTTAGGTGATGCCATTGTGCTGGAGGGCTTTTATGCCTGCTTGGGCAAATGGTGCTAAAGCACACAGGCTCTGAGTTTCCACCAACATATAACACACCTGTATTAAGGGTGGCCTGCTGATGTGAAGCCCCAAAATGGACCATCTGAATCGAGAACTGTATTTACGGTTGTAGTTTTTTGAAAAGTCAACATGCTGCGAAGCCTCTCCCTCTGACATGTTGTTCCTGAGCTCACGGCAAAACGCATACTGCTGCTTGATATTAAAGTAATGCTTTTTAAATCTTTTTACATAGCTATGGGAGAGCTCAATGAGGACCTCTTGTGTACCCTCCACAGATTTTTTGATTGTCACCTTGACAGTTGTCTTTTCTCCTTTTTTATCAATCTCCTTCTCCTCTGTTATAACACTGGGTAAAATGTGTTTGAGGTGCTATTGAATTTTGTCCTTGCACTGGACACACTCTCCATACATGCAACTCTTGCTGAATGTTGCAGGAAACTTTCTCTATCAAGTCCTCAATGTTGGCATTCTCGATAAGTTTCAACTGATGGAGCTTCATTGCCAGAAAGCTGAAGTTTTCATGCAACTTACACATGCATCCAGAGAGAGTTGGATTTACAAACCAAAAGGGGTGAATATGACAGAAAAGGGAGTAGGATATAATTTGCTTTGGATTTTCTGCCCAAAAACTTTTGTGGATAATTTGTAATGTATTCTGTAGGAGCCTCTTTTGCATTTTCAATTTGTTTTTGTGAGTATCTATTTGGTTCCAGTGGTCAATCTGCTCACATCATCCCTGAGATAGGATGACTTGATTCTTTTTTATGTCTTCAGTGAATCTGCTTGTCCTCTGTCTTTCAAAATGAAGACTGTCATGATGTTTAAATTTCTTGATAGAAAATCCAAGGGAGGCACTTGCAAATTTTTGCAACCTGTATTTCTTTCTGACCCTCCCTGTCATACTTTGGAAATCAGCTGCCTCTGTCCTTGGTGGCTTGTTTGTATTTATTCCTTATCGCTTGAATGAGCGAGTCATAGTAAAGTAATTTTTTTTTTATTTGGGGTGAGCCATGGTAGTTTTAAGTGGTGAATCCAAATATTGGAACCTTTTTTGTATTTTCCTTTGCTTTTTCTTTCTTTTTCAAGTTTTTTCTGTAGTTCCACCATGTGCCTCTAGATTATTTTTTCTCTTCTATCTTTTCTCCTAGCCATAGAACATTGCCTACAAAACAAAAAATAAGTTGATATGGGCATAGAAAGTCAAGTCATTTTTTTCTCCTGCCCTTCTGAAATGATATTGGATTCAATTAAATATTTATAACACTGTTAACCACCCATTGCCCTAACCTTGAACATCGTGGCTGTGAAGGCTGCTCTGGGCCATCTTGCTAATATGGACTTTGTGGTGGAGTGCTCAAGTTTTTGTGAACTTCTTTCCTCTCCTTGCTCCTGTGGTAAGCTGCTCTCCATATTTTTCTTTTCTGTCATAGTGGTGTTATCAAGCTGGGGTTTTTATTGTCTTGTCTCCATGGGGTCTCATCATTTCCTGTTTTATTTTGATAAGTAACCCTCATCTCGTTTCAGGTCACTTGCACTTCCCTGTGTGTCATCTGTCCAATTGTCTTCTGATCACCTATTGTGTTCACCTGGAGTTCCCTTTCCTTAATGTGTTAAATAGTCCGCGTTTCCCCTTGTCTTGTGCCAGTGTGTTTCGTCCCACGTCCTACTGAGGAACCAAAGCCATAGTTAATCCTTGCCTTGAACCTCGTGTTTTCCTCGAAAGAGTTATTTTGATTTTGGTCCTGGTTTTGTTCTGACTCCCTGTGAGTATTTGTTATTTATTTATGAGACTTTGTTAGCCTCGTTTTTTGAGTGATCTTGATTTGTTACTTTTCTAAACCATCCTTGTTGAGTGACCTTTGATTTGTACTTTGGTTCCACTCCTTGCGAGAGCGTTTCGAGTTTATTAAAACCTTTTGTTACTCGATCTCCGCATCTGAGTTCTGTCTGAGTACCATCGTGTAATTTTCCTACGCTGTTCTCCACTCAGATCTTGCATTGCTTTTTTCTTTGCCTCTACATTCTTTCTCCATCTCTCACGCTCACACTGCAGGTATCTCTCGCTTCTGTCAGGATCAGCTTTAAGATGTTCCCGATAAATTCTCTGCCTTTCTGCCGCTGGTGTTGGTGCCATCTTAATCACAGCTTTAACATGGAACATAAATCACATTCAACATGCAAGCAGTATAAAAATGTTGATAAAATATAATAATAATCAATCCAAACAATGAAAAAAATAATGAGGTTGAATGTGAATGGGTTGAGTTTTTGCACAAAATGGCCACTACTCAGTGTAGCGAATACAAGAAAGAGAACACATGGTATGCATTAAATTCAGAATTCACACATGTTCTCACAATAACAAAAAAGTTTTTCATAAGTAGTAGTTTTCTATCCTCTTTTTATGTAACAGTGTTGAGTCATTTGGTTTGACGACCACAATATCACAAGATAAATGACCAAATTGGAGGAAAATATGGGAGCAACTTGCCTGTCTCTGTGGTCCAGTTGTCCAAAAGACTTGAGTTGTCACTTCCTGATGTATTTACAGTTATAGATCATACCGTTCTGTTTTTGACTCCTCCTGGCTCTGTCCATCCAGGCATGGCCTCTCCTGACAAAGCTCCCACAGTCTTGGCCCTTCCTGTTGTCTATCCCCCCGGACGTGAACTCTTCTGTGATAGCGGCTCCAGACAATGACTGTGTAGACACTCCCGTGCCAGGCTATTCAATTTTTGGGGACAGTGGATCCAT
Source organism: Menidia beryllina (assembly GCA_013363375.1). Classification (NCBI taxonomy): domain Eukaryota; kingdom Metazoa; phylum Chordata; class Actinopteri; order Atheriniformes; family Atherinopsidae; genus Menidia; species Menidia beryllina. The sequence goes on along the minus strand of JABUIW010000200.1, from coordinate 2,816,826 downwards.
CAGGCACCCCAGACATCTTGTTTGCAAGATGAATTAACATGTTGTAGATTAAGCATCCTTATCCGCCATGTCAGTTAGTTCCCCGATTCAGATCTATTCAAGCACACTTTCGGTTTAAGTAACAGGGTTGTAGGTGTGTTAACCATGGACATGCTTGAGTAGTACTTTTGGGGCTATAGGAACAGTGTTTACATGTTGTAGGCGTAACAGGGACCTGTGAGTTTGTGATTAGGTAGGATTTGATGGCCTGCATGTGCATGATCAAATCCAACCTGTTCAATAAGAGGCGCAAAACAGATATACAGCACTTTATACAACATGTTATAACAGTGTGATCATGCAGCTCTCTTTGTTATTTGTGCAGACACTGTTACTAACATTCCATCAAGGTTCAAGAAAAATGCGTGAGAGCTAGCTAACAGCCTAATTGTTGGGAAAGCTTTTTTGTGTGTAGGCCACAGTTTTGACTTAATAAAAAAAATGCTTTGATCTGAATGGTGGCCCCTGTGATTACATGTTCCTTTGAGAGTGGATACTGGGCAATCATGTGGTGCCACCACAGAGCTACATTGGCGTCATTAACCACACAGTTTATCAAATAAAATTCCCTATCTGCTTTGAGGCCACCCTAAGCGTATGGTCCACATTTTTACACAACAAACAAAATTTGCTTGGAAACACAATGTATAAGATGATGTAGTCAGGCTCCACTCTGTGATGCAGACCAGACCTAATACACAGACATATTGGTTAAATTTAATTATCATATCTAATTGCTATCAATCCCACTGAAATACTCTTAACATGAAGCACAAATAGTATCTCTCCACCTGTACTACGAAGCAGGATCAACTTGCTCAGGTGTGACCCAGGGTTACCCCTCTAAACCAGGGTTGACAAACCCAGGCATCCGAATGTGAATGTACCGTGTACATACACTATGTATACATACACACTACACATAGTACTGTGTATGTACTGTGTACATACACAGTACTATGAAGCTGGTTGTGAGGCTGATTTGTTGAACCTGCGCTAACTTAATTGGAGTATGTGTGCACTAACATAAAACGCTGTTCTCAATGATGGCGCGATCGCCCTATTTCACTGAAGAGGAATGCACTATCATAATGTAGGGTTACCAAGAAATGAAAATAACTCTTAAAGGGAAATCCAACACATCAGCTGCCAATAAAGCAAAACACGTTTGTTGGCAACGATTTCCCAACTGCATAAAGTGTTTAGTTTCCTTCTCTCTGTTTTTGTTTCATTATTCGTCTTAATATGTGCATCAAATCCGTGTCAACTATGAACCTGTCGAATGTGTGAAATTGGGGGTAAGAAAACTCCCGACTTTGAATTGATATTGACTAGATGCAGCATAGGTCAGCTGTGGGCATAGCTGGATGTAAGGTTAATAATACCTAAACAGGCTGCATTGACCATTTGAGTGTTCGACCATATTCCAAATTCTGCAAATATTTCCAATGCAGTAGCAGTTCCAAACTCACCTGGCAGCAGCTGATGATTAAATACAAGAACATCCTTCAGAATTGTAGGTCTATAGTTATAGTTTTTATTTATTAATTACACAAAGATGTACAACTGAGTCTCCATCTTGTCCATCCATCCATCCATCTGGGGTCGAGTCGCGGGGGCAGCAACCGAAGCAGGGAAACCCAGACTTCCCTCTCCCCTGCCACTTCTGCCAGCTCCTCCGGGGGGATCCCGAGGCGTTCCCAGGCCAGGACACATAGTCCCTCCAGCGTGTCCTGGGTCTTCCTCTGGGCCTTTTCCCGGTGGGACATGCCCGGAACACCTCACCAGGGAAGCAACCAGGAGGCATCGAGAGAGGCACTCTACCCTTTTCCGGTGAGAGACCATGGTCTCGGACTTGGAGGCACTGATCCTCATCCCAGCCGTTTCACACTCGGCTGCGAACCGCTCCAGCTAGAGCTGTAGGTCACGACGTGATGAAGCCAACAGGACCGCACCATCTGCAAAAAGCAGAGATGCGATCCTAAGGCCACCAAGACTGACACCCTCAACACCTTGGCTGCGCCTAGAAATCCTGTACCACTGTTAATTTCCCTGTGATTTTCAGGAAAGGGAGAAGATTAAAACATAAATTAAAGATCTTGCAGAACATTTATAGAGTGTGGGTTCTTTTTACTTAAGGGCAAGGTTCAAGTTGAATAAAAAAATGATCTTCATAATTTACCTAAAACGGTTGCATTCGTTTAAAGACCTGTAAAAGTTAAAACTTGGATTACAGAAAAACTGCTCCCTTTTAAGATATTTTCCTGACTTGCAACTAACAAATGCTATTTTTACCACATTGTAACTGTAATTTTTAAAGCAGAACCACCTACAGAACTGTAAAGTTGTCTTGACTGTTCTCTCTATATATATATATATATATATATATATATATATATATATACAGAAAAACACACACACAGTAAAACACAGGAGGCTAATTATATCTAAAGACATATTAAACACAAGAAAAGCTCAAAACTAATACAAACCCCACAAACATAACACTTTCAATCTTTAGATTTTAAATATGAGGATACAACAATACCTTATCAGCTCAAAAGGCCAATGAAAACAAGGTAAATGCAACTTTGACAAAAATACATAGCTTACAACTCTGACATCATTTACTTTGCAAATAACCTTATTACTCTGTTAACTTTCTAACAGTTTCATACAGCTTGACAGCATATCGGAGATCTTTTCTCGGTGACAAAATCCAATCAATATGCCGAGTAGACAAAACATTAGGTGCCCCTACCATCTGACAGGACCAAAAGTGCATTAGACTCCATAAAGACATGAAAAACACATTCCAGAAGGCATAATACCATTTATGTGGGGGTCCTTGTTCTTGCACTCTGCTGCTCCGGGAGTCATGGACTGAGCCAGGCCCCTTTGCATGAGTGTTGCTCAAGATGCAGTCAGCACCACAGATCATCTGAAGCATTATTTGTTAAGTTAAATTGAATACATATTTGTGCCGAACCATCACTCACTCTTGCCTGAACATTAATACTATAAAAAGATTTTCTGTTAACAACATTACCTTTGTGTGCACCAGAGGGTGTGTGTGCAGTCAAGTGCACCGATCATATGAGGGAATCCTTCCTTCCTTCCTTACATCCATCCATCTGGAATCACCTCATAGGGGCAGCAGCCAAAGTAGGGAGGTCAAGACTTCCCTCTCCCCATGGCTCAGCTTCTCTCTGTATCTTTAAGGGAGAGGCCAGCCACCCCACAAAGAAAACTAATGTTTGCTGCTTGTATCTGGGATCTCGTTTTTTCTGTCACTACCACACCTTGTGACCATCTGTGAAGGAAGCAATGTAGATGGGACAGTAAATTAAGAGCTTTGCCTTTTGGGTCAGCTCTTTCCTTCCGACATCAGATCAATGCAGAGACTGTATCACTGTAGATGCAACACTGACCTTCCTGTCAATCTTTTGCTCAATACTCCCAGAGAACCCCACTGGAGTCCCTGGGGAACACAGTCAAAACATATTGGGTGAAGTCCCATGCTCCCTTAAGAAACCTGAAGAGGGTGTAGTTGGTCTTTTATTCCCCAGCAAGGATGAAAACCACACTGCTTACCAGGGAGGCTGAGGAGTGTGATTTCCCAGTAGCTGGGCATACCCTCCGGTCCTCCACTGACCCAGTTTGCCATTTCAGGGGCACTGCCCCAGATGTCCTCGTGATTCTGCAGAGGCACGTCAATTAAGACAGCTCCACAGCATCAAGAGCCTTAAGGAACTCTGGGCGCATCTCATCCACCCCTGAGGCCCTGTCACTGAGGAGTTTTTTGACTACCTCAGATCCTACATGGCTCACGGGGGTATTTCCCTCACCATCCCACGTCTTGAGGTCAGCAACCCCCCATCCCCACTATACACAGTGTTGATTGGGGACTGCCCCCCTTCTGACCCTCCAGATGGTGGATCAGAATCTTTACAAAGCTGTCCGGAAGTAATTTTCCATGGTCTCTCTAAAATCGTCCCAGTATTTGCCTCAGCAACTGCCGAAGCTGTGTTATTCTTGGCCTGCCGATAACTGTCAGCTGCCTCCAGTGTCCAAAAGCCAAAAGGTTACATGGCGGCATCCATCATCCTCCACCAACATGTTCTGGGATAACCACTCCAACATGAACCAATGACTGTGGCCACAACTTGACTTGACAATAGAAGCATAGAACATTGCCCACTCGGATTCAATGTTTCACACTCCTCTTGGAGCATGGTTGAAGTTCTGTCGGAGATAGGGTTAAGCTCCACCAAATGGTCACAAAAGACCCTAACAACACGTTTGGACATTCCCCACCATCTGAGCCAACTCGCCACCAGGGGTTATCAGTTGAAAGCTCTGCACCTCTCATCACCCAAGCGTCCAAGACACACGGTTGCAAGTCTTATGATATGACTACAAAGTAGATCATCAAACTGTGACCTTGAGTGTCTTGATGCCAGGTGCACATGTGGTCCTTCTTATGTATGGACACAGTGTTTGGTATGGATATATAATACACAAAGTCAAATAACAAACTACCATTTGGGTTCAAATCAGGAGGGTCAATCATGCCTCTGCAGGTCACACCGTCTTTGCCCGGTTTAAGCTGCCTTTTAATAAATATCAGATTTACTGCTCACTCCTGTGTCGTGGCTGAATTTCTGGGTCCCTCTAGTGCACCATTACACCTTGATAAGGCTAATATTTGATAATTTCTTATATCATTACGTCAGTGCTATATTTAAACATTTCTGAAAGTATCTAAAGCATTAAGAATTGTTTATGGTTTCTGTGTTAGCAGATCAACTAAATCTCCAGCAAATCTCACACTGCCCATGAAGGCCATAGTACTTTAATCAACATAATGTTCATATTTAATATATTGCAGCGCTGAGGTGTTACAATGCCAATACATCCATTCGATAAAGCTGAAAAAATGTAACCTATATGCATTAAACTGAATGTCTGATGCAATCAGTAACATCTGGTGGCCTAGGGAAGTCTCACAGGAGCAGAAAAATGTGTTGCATTTTTGATGATTGTTAGCTTTAATGCAGTGTATGTGACATATTGATCCTGTGGGATTTATAACACAGAGATGTACACATAAATCTGCATGCTGTAAACTTGCTTAAAATGGGGCTTTGTGTTTCTCTTTCCTACGCTTTAAGGATGAAATGTTGTGCAGCTGGGCCCTGGCGATGAACAGCAGTTCTCACAAAAATGTTAAAACTGTAGATGTTGACACTTCCATAAACAGAGGTCCTTGACATTAATTTGTTTTGGGTCCTATTCCTGAGTGTTTTTAGTATGTTGGCCATATAGTGTGTAGACTCTCTGTAGAGCAATGCGACATGGTCAGATCTGCAGAGAAGGGACACCACTGTTTATATCAGGGCAATCAACCAAGCAAGACATTTTTGCAATCTCTGAGCTGCTTTTTAAATAAATTAGCATGCCTGCTGAACTTCCAACAGCCACCGGAGAAGGTAAAAGAAGCAGAAGTTAAATGTTCTCTGTCTGCATGGTAGAGTCTGTTATAAGAAATATCAGATGAGTTTAGAAGTCCTCAGGGAGTCTTTATGGAGATGTATCTGTGGAACTTAGCTCAACTCAGCCAACATAAATGTCCCTTTTTAGGGATACTTTCAAAATGTGCTGTGCTATTTTAATTTGCCAGTCCAATATCTGAGATATGAAAGATTGGGGTTGGGGCAGGGGTCTTTGAACCTCTTTCAAAATTTGAAATAGAACCATCATTGAATGCAAATGTGAAAAAAAAATATTACAATGTTTGCACATTGTTCTTTCATCTAAGATACCTAACAATTCTAAGACAAAAACAGTACACAAATCAATAGGTACTGGTGCTGAATGTCAGCCTATTTGTTGTCATATAAAAGTATCCTTGTGTGATGTTTACATTGTATCCTGTGTTTCTTGTTCAGCCAATCCAAGTCACGCCCCTCATTTCCGTTATTCCTCGCACCTGTGTTTCTT
>JABUIW010000200.1:2751421-2796272 GCA_013363375.1 Menidia beryllina | reverse complement strand
GGTCAACAAGAAGAAATAGAGACTGGCTCTAGGGCCTCAGAGGTACCATTGCTGGCTAACACTCAGGCATCAGAGTGGCGGCCGTCAGCTCCTCTTGTACACCTTGCCTGATGAGCAGATTGATCTCAGGTGCGCAGGATGACGACACACCACTCCAGAGAGAGGTGAGTTTGGTGCTATCTGGTGGCAAGATGGTGAGTAGCCGAACCTAGACTCTCAAGGAAACCAAGGAACCCCGGAACACAACAGTTTTGCAGTAATTATAAATCATTGTGTTGCTTTAATTTAGTTTAATTATTTAGTTCCAATGACATGATGAGGGCCCTAAGATAAGCTACCATTTGTCACAAACTCAGAAGTTTGTATTCTGAGCCACCACAGATTATATGCTTGTGTTGGCAAAAGTACAGGGGGTCAATGGCAAAATGTCTTTTTTGTGAAAATAAACAGTGCCAATCCTGCTTTATGTGAGTTTCATAGCAATAATAGCCACACTTAAATGTTAAAATTCTCACAAAAGTTTCAATTCTGACACTGAACTGCAAGATTTTAGAGCTAACAAAACCAGCCAGCAAAACAGAAAATCTATTTACTCATTTCTGCAGCCTTCTTTTGGATTCACCTTTATGTGCTTTATGTGTTTGCCACTTTGGGGCAGAGGCCAAAAATTGGTTAAGGACTGGAGGGACTATGGCCTGGGAGCTGGCAAAAGTGGGGGGGAGAGGGAAGACTGGGTTTCCCTGCTTTGGCTGCTGCCCCCGCGACTCGACTGTCTAAGCGGTGGAAAATGGATGGATGGATGGATGTTTGACTTGCATCAGTGAAGCCTAGAGTCCAGTTTTTGTCATTTCCAGATTTTTTGAGGTATGAATAATCAAGAAATACTATCAACAAACGTTAAATGACCCAAACCATGACCTAAAATTTCCAATATTGCTGACCAATAACTGACCAATATAAGATCTTAGGGCTAGTCTTAATTTATATGACTTCCACACAATCAGCTTTTGGAGACTTCTAGCTTAATAAAAGAAGAAGGAGCTTTTGAAAAGATCACTATCAATGATAAATTGATTGCTGCAGAAAAACAAATCTGTTTGCTGGGTACTAAAAATGATTACATAACAATCAAGGGTCCATAGAAGCTTATTTGCTGGAAAGCTAAAAATCTGTCATTTGTTGGAAAACTGAGGATGTCTGTGAAACCAGCAATTGAAAATAGAAATGCAGTTACATCAAATCACAAAAAGAAGTCAGAAGGTTTTGGGACAAAGTCAGTGTTGTCTCGCTTTTTCCACATGAGTAAATTTCCTATCCAAGGCACTGCGCTCACAACGGTGTCCAAGATCTTTATTTAAAACAAAGATGCCAGGGATGGGGGTGTGACGTCTCAACCCACCTCTGAAAATATCTTGCCAGAGGGTCACATGATCTTTACCTGGGGTCGGCAAGTCTGGGCCTTGAGGGCTGCCGTTCTGCAGGTTTAGAGGTTTCCCTGCTTCAACACAACTGACCAACACAACCTCAGCAGTGCTCTGGAAAGCTTAATAATCTTTAGAAGATATCCATTTTTATTTGAATCAGGTGTGTAAAAGCAGGGAAACCTCTAAAAACCTGTATGAATGCGGCCCTCAAAGCCCAGAGTCGCCCACCACTGGTCTATAATATATTAGTCAACACAAGAGGAAGGTTTGCTATTGGTTTCACAGTGGTTCACCACGGGAAAAGTTATTATTGGAAGAGAATAAGATAGCGAAGACTGTATCCAATTGCCTTTTTTTAATGGTCATATTGATTATACAAATGTCATGCATATTTACAGCGTATAAACATTCCATACACTAGATAAAACCAAGAAAGGTTAACTTCAAAATGTTCACACTGAGATACTCCTCATAAAAAAAAAAGAAATATTGGTGTCATGGGTAAGTTTTATTAAATCATCGTCTATCCATCCATTATCAATAACGTTTATTCCCGATGGTATCATGGGGGGGCTGGAACCTATCCCAGCTGACAATGGGCAAGGGACAGGGTACACCCTGGACAGCTCGCCAGTCCATCACAGGGCCACACAGAGACAAACACACACACTCACATTAACTCCTAGGGGCCAAATCATTGTTTATATTGAAAACTGATTTTAAAATATTTTTAAAAGTACAAAAACATTTTTGGACAATTACTGTATATGCTGTATAATCTATGGAAAATCATCGGAGAAACACACAAATTCCCCATCTAACGAAACACGAGGTAGTTAAAGGCGAAAAACAAAACAAAACAAGAAATACAATCAATTACTGGATTAATGGCTTTTGTGCTTTGAGTTCAGCTGTTTTGACCAATGAGTTACACAAGCTGCCACCAGGAGCTTTTTCAAAATAACTTTTCAATCAACAAGCCAAGCAAGGCATTCTCATCATCTATAACTGGTTACCCAATGTTCCTTGCTAATGTTTCATGGGGATCATTTTCATGGCTGGCAAATCAACTTCACATACATTTCAGCTACCTGTAGGACTGGAAAGCAGGTATAAGCTTTGCTGGTGTTCCAAAAATGAGGGAGAAAGGTCAAATTAAATCTGTTTTTTTACATGTTAATTTATCTTTAATTAATATATCAAAATAATCCACATATTTGACTGGTAGAGTATGTTGTTGTTTAAAAGCTATAGCTATGGAGATCCAGATGCCTTTACTTGAGCTATTAGGATTTCCATGACCTCGATAACTGCAAGACATTCATATAATACCTATCAATATACCATTTGATCTCATTTGAGATATCCATGACCATTTTAATTTCCCAAAAACACACAATGTGTTTGAGCAAAGTCACAATTCACAGTACTTGTACAAAGATAACAATAAAATTCTCTTGTAAATATATTCAAAAATACTTTTTTTACACAAATATATCTATTTATACTATGTAGAAGGCTTTATACAAGTTAACATGAAAGGAAATCTTTAGGGATAATACATTCTTATATTTTTGTGCTATGTGAAATCATCCCTTTTCCCTCCCCTCTCAAGGCCCAAGCTTGATCCCCACATTTATGACACAGCACACACAGCATACAGCAAATATTCATGTTTTTCTGATACAGTGGGCTTGTTTTAAAAAATATATGTTGTTAACAATAAGTTTAAGCTTATTTAACATAGTATCAGTGCCAAGATTTATATAAAATAAGTTGGATAAGGAAATACAAACACTATATACTTGCTCTGTCTTATTTACATATTTCTCTTATTATATATTCAAATGAATATTCAAATAGAGAGAGTTTATTTTAATCAATTTATCATTAGGTTTTTAGCTTTTTACTGCTTGCTGTTTTCAACTATAAATATTTATGCCAAGTCATGATATTGCTAATTTAATTCGATAATTCTGTCAATCAACAGCCTGAATCATACTTTTAAAGATATTTTGTTGAAGCACGCACTACTAATCCAATTGAAACCAGAAGAAGAAAAAGGGAATATTCACAACTGCTGCACCTCTTAACAATCTCAACATTTACATTATTCACACAAATACATGGAAAAATTAAAGAAAAAATCTACATTTTGATTTTAAAAAAAGGAAAATGTACTTTCTTTCGAGATTTAGATAAGAAGTTGAACAAAACTTCAAAAAGTGTATACACTCAGCATGATGTTGACGGAAGGTAATTAGCATAGCATACAAAAACACTATTTTTGGACTTTAGAAATTGGTACGGTAAGTGTAGTTTGATCTTTGATGTTAAGATAGACAAATTACCTCCTCTGACTCTATCCAAAATGTAGGATAACAGATTGGTGCTTAGGTATTTATTTTTGTGCAAGTAATGACCTCTTAAAAAAACACATTTCAGTATTTCAAAGGAATTGGTCCTGGTGAGCATGCCTTAAGACATTGAAGCTGTGTTTGAGTTCTCCATTAATTCACTGTGCACTGAATTATCTTCTTTTAATCATGATTTTTACAGATTTCTACAGTTTTGGAGACAGATGTTGATTTTAAGCTGCTTTCAAGAAACATGTCAACACCTGTTTGCAAATATCCTGGTGTCAGTCCTTTATCTAGCTAACACTATAAAAATTCTACGGGAGTAAATGAATAAGTGATCAATCCGGACATGGACTCATACTTATTATTCACTCAAATTATACTTGATATACTTCACTAATGGATTGGCATTAGTCCGTGCAAATGGATTTGATTCAAATGACTAGAAAATATGTCTGTGCATGGCATTCACATTTGTTTTGTTCACTCTTCTGATATACATTCAATTTCTCCACTGTCTTTTAAAATCTTTTTAAATAAATGATCTCTCAAGATGCTGAATTGCATTCCTCCTGCACATTTGTCCAGAATTTAATAGTGGTTGTTTTGCTTACTTTCAGGGCTGCCAACATCAAGTAAAGGTATAAAGTCAAACCATTTGTTACAGCCTAAAAGTAAAAAAGATGTCTGATTGTCATATCAAAATCAGCATTTGGATTTGAATAGAATGACAATTATGAGGGAAGACTTGTAGGAAGTTTTCCTGTTAATCACTAATAATACCAGAACGGTCCATTTGTCTGGACACATTTGAAGTGGTACTAATATTTTATGAGTAGTAAGAGTCTTCTCAATTTTTTGTTCATGCTTTAGGAGATCAACAAACCAGTCAACATGAAGAATAGGACATTTCCTGTGTTGCAGCAGGGTTCAGCGTCCTGCTGGGTGGCAGCCTTGGCTATGCTGTGCTGCTGCTGGAGCACGGTGTGCTTTGCGTGCTGCCGATACTGTGAGCTGTACTGCTGTTCTCTGATGCAGGCTGGGACCTCTGGACCGGCTGAGGGCCAGCTGTCTCACCTAGACATATCAAAACCAAAGCGATTTTGAGAAATTGGTAAGAATTTAAAACTCAATACGAACTGATTGTAAACTGTTAATTGTTTTACTTCCTCTCCAAGAGTTTCCATTTATTACCAGTACAAAGTAAACTACATTCTTTCATTTTGTTTGCATTTTTTGATAAATCTAAAATAAGTTTAAAGCTGTTTGTACGGTGATTTAAAGTTAATAATTGTTTTACAATAAATATATTTCTACAAATCATATTTCTTTACAGCAAGACAAGGTCATATCCCATCTGTCAGCCTTCTCTCAAAAGGGAGAGAATATGACATCTCTCTTGCTATCTGGATTCAATCAGCCTAACTTGAATGGACCGGAAAAAACAACAAAGTACCATTTGACTGAGGCTCGAACCATCTCTAAATGAACATTTGATTTTGTAAACTCTCTTGATCCAAAGCTTAACAGAATGACAAGCACAAGTGCTTTGTCTGTTTACAAAGAAGTCTAAGAAATGAATACTTCTGAAAACAAACCAAGTCTGTTTTTAATGTGAGTTTTTAGCCCCATTATTACTGCTGTCTCCTGCTTTTTAATCTCTCTCTCAGTGGATCAGTGGAGAGCAAATCTCTTTTAAACAATGATTAATAAATAGTTTAATTTGTTCTAGAAACAGTGTGTTGAACAAGCTTTTGCAAATATGACAGCTGTATATTTCCTTTAACAATCGCCCATTCTACTCCCTCTTTGACACCAGTTCATCACAACGAGGCTGCCAGCAAACTTTCCCTCACAGGACCAAAAGCTCAGCAAAAGAATAGAATTAATAAAAAATGTCAATGGAAAATTCAACTCCCAATTGCAATATTATCCTTGTTGATTTGAGAGATAAAGATGGCTTTTATTTTACAGAAACATGCTCTTAGAAAAACCTGAAATCAGTTGTGACAAATATGTATTCAATGACACCATGCATTAACTTCACAGATTGAGGACATTTATGGATGAGTTTTAATATCTGGCCTTTCCTAAATTTAGAGCAGATAATGAATTTTTGATTCGGTATCAGCATTCTTAGGGTAAACAGCAAATTTCAGCCAGTGCAGCAAAACACAGCCATCCAAAGTGATATACTCTATACTTTAACAAACAAAAAACATGTGCCTTCAAAATAAAGAGCACTCATTCCTACACTATTATCAAACCTAGTCTCTATCAATATTAATATCTGATATCTATTATCTTTGAAAAATAGGTCTGTTAGAATGAATGTGTTTCTCTGTTTGTCACTTAGCCAAAGAAAATATTGTGATAAAGGTAAGGACCCGAAAATATTACGCTGATCATTGCTGCTGCAAGAAATTCTGTAGTAATCCAGGAAACACTTGTGAAATGTAATGGACCTTGACTGGAAGGGATTGTTGTACTGTCACTACAATAGCATTGTGGCTACATGCTCAGCTATCAGAGCAGGGTCTGTAAACAGAGTCAAACATGACTTTTTTACAGCTGTAAACCAAGCTTAGAATTCATAGTTGCATTGCTACAAAAACTAAAAAACTTTTTTTTTTAAATAAACAATAACAAAGAAGAACAAATATATAAGTTTGGTACAGCAGTCCAAAAGTACAACTGATCACCAGTCAAGCAATTCTAATGGAGCAGAGCAGATCAAGGTGCTGGTGAAGTCAGTTGACTGCTGGGAGCAGACTTCCTCTTGGGGGTCGGCTAGGGTCAGTAGGCTGGGGAGTTTGGGGAAAGTCTTGGCAGCTAACAGAAAGCTTGTGTGTCTTTTCCTGTGAGCACCTACTTGACCCAATAAGGGGAATTTCCAACTCATCTCCAGCCATTGTACTGTGAATATTTGCTGATCATCCACAGCCCCAAAAACAGTCAAAGCCAGGAAAGCGCGGACCTCTTGCTATCCAACAGGAAATATTCACACTATAGGACCCAATATGTTATTGTGAATCGGCCTCTGTCAGCTACAGGATGTTTGGCAGTCGTCAAGGCACATTAAAGGAACTTTGATGTTGGGACATTCCTTTGCATCTTATCTTTACATTAAAGTGGAGGTGAACTGATGCCTTAAAAAGGACCTACCTGTGTGGGTGTAGATAAACCACAAAGCACCAGTCAATAGAGCCCCAATGACAAAGGCTGCCAAGGCAATCCCCACTACTGTTTGAGTGTCCAAGGTATATGATGATCCTAGGAAACAAGGCAGCAGACATTTAATATAGTTGACAATTATACATGGTGAAAAGTGCAGATAAAGTGCAGTTCTAAAATATGGTAGAATTGTCTTACTTTCATCAGTTTTAGGAGGTTCTGCAAAAAACAAAAAAAACAAAATGTTTGTTAGATATTATTCATACTTTCATGTTTGCTGTAAAATGTTATTTTAGACCCATTTCAAAGCCTGTTACTAAAAAACAGCTCTGTATTGCTATTAAAGCAAATAGCTATGCATAAAAGATAACTATAGTCATTTATATTTACGATAGAAACAGAATAACACAAACCATTATTCTTTAATTCTTTGGATTTTAATGTAACAGTAAGACTGCTAACATCTGGTATGAATAAGGCAGTTTAACTGGAAAGTAAAAACACCTATTTCAACAGGAGTCAAAGAAAGAGATCACAGCAAAAATCACAACATTTATCACTTGCTCAGGTTGCTGTTCAGTGCAGAACTGTGACTATTGAAAAGCCTGTCTGTTTTGTTTGCCAATTTTTTTCCCATAATGTGTTTATAGCGTAGTTGTGTTTACTTATTTGAACAGAAAATAAACCCGTTGTACTGGTATATTAGTGCTGGTTGAGCAAATTTACCAAGCTTATCATAGTTATTCAGTCATTACCTAAATTTCAAAGAACCCTACTATTATCAATATTGAGACTTTTAAATACTTTTTCTAAATTAAACACTAAGTGCAATTAGAATGTTATGAAGCCAATTACTTTTGGTCAGAATGATCCAGTTTAACACATTGAGTCAGGCCAATACCAACAATGATTTTCAACTGTGAGGGGGGTGAAAGTACAAAATCCCAACCAAAACGTGACCTGCAACTGTCTAAAAAAACTTTTAAAGTCCACAAGTTGTCTTGATGACATTATTCAACAGATGTTGCCAGTCAGTGTATCAGAGACAAATGGTCTCAGATTGGGCAAAGTTGACTTTCGGTGAAGAGAAAAGCAGATATAAAGTCAAGGTAAAGCAATATATGGACATTTCCATAACAACCTGGAAATGGCTGGTAACAAACATGATACATTCTTTTGTCTTATCAAAATTATGCAACAACTGACTCATACTGACCATAACTCTCTCGTTGACGTCATTGCTCTGAAGGGATAATAAACAATTCACTGGAGAATGGGCACTCATGATATCACCCTATCTGAAATAATTTATATAAACATATCTGATATCATGAGTTAAGGTCATAATTACTACAATGTAATGGCAGTTGACTCATGATCCAACCTCCTGCAGACTTTTGCTTCCCTGGGATCACACTGACAGCCCTTGAGATACTCAAGGGGACAAGGAGCAGATGAATGAGAAACTCCAAAAGTGACGTTCATGAGTCCTTTGGTTTTGGCTGTGCTCGTAAAACCCGCCAGAGGACTACCACTCCCCTCTCTCCCCCTATCTTGTGGAAAAGGGAGGCCGCAGAAAAGGGCCTAAGTGAAAACAACTGAGGCTCTGTGCTGTATGACTCCTCTTTTTCCACAGTTCTCAGTGTGGACTGATTCAGAACAACAGAATAGGCCTCAGTGTACTCCCCTTTATTACATTCAACCATATGCTCCTTCACACACACCCAGAAACACACTCTTGTGTACAGATGTCAGTGTAAACTGACCCATGCTTGCATATACATGCCGACACCGCAGTTAATGATTACCAAATGTTGGAAAGTGATGCATAGCATTTTGTGGTTTGGTCTAATCTCCAAATGATGGTCTGAGCCTCCTCTGGCTCCTTTGACTCCAAGCCAGCTTTTTAGATTTTTGTGGATTTCTTTCACACTCTGCATAAACTGTATATTGTCATATCTAAGAAGGTGAAACACTAACCACTATATTCTGGTGGATCCGAATCACCAAGAACAGCCAGCGGCTTGGTGGACACTTTAGCATTCATTATCATTGCCATGATATCTGTTGCAGTAACAGAATCACAAGGTTCACTCGGTTCCAGGCACTGTACAAATAAGATGAGAGATAGAATGTAATTAGAAAATTTTAAATAACAAGAACTGTAATAAAGGAATTCACCAAAAACGCATAAGCAGATATTTACACAAACCACAAATAAGTACTGGATCAAAAACACAAACCTTGAAACCAAACAAATGATATACAGAGAAGCATCAGCCTGATCTCAATCACATTCAACCAGAAATAGAACATTGCACTGTAAGATGCTTCAAACATTTTTTTAACAAATGTTTCTGATATTGTATAGTAAAAGTATTAGTGACACAGTAAAATCATCAAACACATAAAGTACTTGCACAAAAACTTACACAAAAGTAATCTATAATATCATTAATTCATATTCATAAATTAAAGTATTACATACTGGTGGGAGTTCTTGGTTCTTTTGAGGTTTCTTTGTGCATGGGGACATCTCACAGTGTAGGAAGAGAGAGTGAATTTTGAACTTTGAGTTGAAGGTGAAGCTGAAACGTTTCTTCTCCATCTTATCCGTAGGGACAGGGAAATCCCTCACAGGAAAGTATTCGACAGAATCATCCATGGGGCAAACTGTCTCAATGAGTATGTATTGTGAGGCCACTTTGGGGTTAGAGTTGGGAGAAATAAAACATGATATGATGGTGAACCCCACATCCGGGTCTGTTGTGGTTGATGTGACCTGGAGAGCATAATAGGGAGATTTAAGTACGGTACATAAGACCATTCCTCTCCAAAACACATTTCCCACCCCTTCTCCAATTAATTTGTGACATTGTGTAAAATGTAAATTAGAAAAGAATTCACTCAATTTAATGAGTGAATTGATGCAAAAATGCAGGCCCCAGTCATTTAGGGACCAAGGATTGTTGAAGGTAGAATTATTTTCCTGAAGCTGTTGAAAAAACTGATTAAAATAATTTGCTCATTCAAATTGAAACAGCATTTAAACTTTTTTTAAATTCTCTCTTTAGGAGAGATCAGCGCTCAGTTCAAAACCATACAATATGATATCCAGATGTCTTCATGCATATGAAACAGAGAAATATATATTCTCATTGAAATTATTGTAATTTCTGTACTAAGAGCTGCTACTTTTTTCACATGCTTTGAACACTGTGGCTTAAACAATGATGTGGCCAATTTATGGATTTTACATGCTAATCAACTTTATACCGCCAAAAAAAACATTTTTTCAATTGCGTCCCAGGCCACTTGGATGTGTGGTCCTGAATCCAATATACCTTCCAATCTACTGTGACCTGAGTCACATTTCAGTAGATCCAGGTCGCATTCATCCAACCTGTACGTCATTGATACTGGACAAACGCTACTATTCTGTGTCCTGCTACATAAAACAAAAACAAAAACCATGGTGGACAATAATGCGAAGAATAGTCAGAAGAGAGAAAGACAAGTTTATGACTTAATTATCATTTGGGGGGAATAGCTCTATCCTGGCCAAAATCAATGGGTCTTATTGTAACTGGGTAAGAGGAGACTATTTGGGTCACTTCAGGCTGCAGTTTGAAGGTAGCCCTTCACAACCTCTCTGTAGTTAAGGACTAAAAACTTTGACACCATTATATGGAATTATCTACTGTAATGTAGAATTGTCTCCTTTTGTAAGGAATTGCCCAACACTGATGATGCTAATTAAGCATTGAAGCATTAGTTATAATAATAAAAAATAATAAAAACAGAGTGGACCATAATCTGTAAAATGAAGAGTAATGTATTTTAAATACTATACATACCTCCACATACACTTGCTGATTCTGTGAAACTGTGAAGAAGACCTGGCGCGAAGGATCCATGGGTGGGAGCATGTCGTATAACTCTATGATGAATGAAGTGTTGTCAACCGGCTGCCTAGCTGGTCTTGGAGTAACTACAGGAGTTTCTGGCATTCCCTGATCATTTCTGTATGTGCAATTAAACTAAAAAAAGAACACATTGATGCAAAATTAAAACATATAAATCAACTGAGATGGCCCCCCATGAATCTACATTTCTCTGCCACTGTATAAGGACATTAAAATGGATGACAAAATAGAAAGAAACATAGAAGATATTGTATAAATGATAAGCCGGACATGAGGAATGGATGGATAAAGTAAGTAAGTAAGTACAGAAAAAAGGGAAACTTCAAAATGGAAAGGTCAGGTCAAGTTCATTCAGGAACAATGAGTTTATTGATAGAAGTAGATGAGCCTTTACTGGCAAGAATGGCAAGGGACATTCAGTGTTTTTTAACTCTCCTCTTGTGAGTGGTTTTCACATAACAGCTTGTATTTAAATTAAACAGCATGCAAATTACCTTTACAGGGAAAAAAAAAGACTGAAGAAATGTTACCTCTATCATATATGGTTCTGGATATGTTCTTTGTGACCCCACTGAGCGGCTTTGGAACTGCGCATCTTCTGGATTTTGATCTTCATAATCCAACAGCACATCAGTCCCATCCTTAGTGTCAGCAAGAGTTACCCTGACCTGGAATACATCAAATAACACCAGATGGTGTAAGAGAGAAAACATTTGAACAAAAACACATGACATTCAGTTTTGATCAAATGGCCTGATTCTGATAGAGATTTTAAAGTTTGGGAGGGTTCAGCAAAAACATTGCTGATGATGTAGAAATATTCGGTGTCTTAAGCAGCATAAAACACAAAATATGTTTCTAATTTCTTAGCAGAGCAGACTCATGTCTGACATAGGCCTGTTGCCTAAAATATCTTATTCAAAGACAAGAAGACAATCTCAATGAGACATGGCCAAGTCTGCACCAGATATTAGTTGACCTGTAACTGGAGCCACTACTCAATTAAAAAAACACACCAGAGCAGAGAGAAGACAACAGCCAAAACTGATTATCTGTGTTATGTGGGGAACCAGGCAATAATAATGTATCTCTTGTCAGCAGATGTCAGAGGTGGCCCCTTTCATTCAGGCAATAACACAAAAGATGACCCTAGACTTGAAGCCAAGTTTTCAAAGGGCATTAGACAGTGAAAGGTGTTTTTCAGAAGTTCGTCTCACAAAGATTTAAAAAAGCCAGGAAGAAATTGTTTCATCCTTTCTTGTTAGAACAAATTAATTGAATAAATGCATTCCATAATTATGATGATAACTGGTAATGTCAGATTTGAATACTGATTCTCCTTAAAAAGGTTTTCTCCATTATATAACATTTTAAAGAAACATACCCAAATCTATATTAAATTTGTTAAATGTTTTTGTGATTTAAGATATATAAACTACCTAAAGTATTTCTGCATAGTCTATTTTTCATTTACATACACTGGAGAGAACAGTTAATAGATGTCAATCTTTTGCATGAGCATATACCAAAATAGTACTAAAATTTGCTAACTGACAAACATTCATCTGTGTAGTTTAGTCTTACACCAGAATTTTTAGTTTCATACTGCCTAGAGCATCTATACATTGCATTAGTATATAAACATTTATATCAATTTTAGGTATATTTTATTTTAACATCTCAACAGCTAACAAGTACTGTTAATGTTGTTATTTTTTTATGTGGAAGCTACAACATGGTTTTCTTCTAAAAATGTTGTTCACTGAACAAACAATTTTATTGACAAAATATGAACAAAGGTACAACTGTGAGTAAAAGACTAAAAACAAATTTAAAACTCAGGACTTGGATTTGTAGAAACGTCCAGTCTGCGAGAATGTTAAATATTCAGATGCTTAACAGCCTTAAATCTTTATGATTTGCCCTCCAGGGACTGTCAATTTTATTAAGCAGATGTCTGAAATGGATTGATGGATGGCAAGATTGCTAAACATCTTCAGTTAGACACATATCTGAACAAAATTCAGAAATTACAACAAAAGGTCACAGGATAGGGTGGTTGCATGTTCACTCGTGTTTGGTTAATTGGAGACTCTAAATTGCCCTTAGGAGTGAGTGTGGGTTGTTGTTAATCTATTTCTATTTCTATTCTATTGTCTAATGAAAGCTGGGATAGGTTCTAATCCCTTCTAGGATGGTATCCTGAGATATACTCAAGCCATCCATGCCACTAATGGATCCCCATATCATCAATGAGGCTGATTGTACCTTCTCATTAGCATGTAAAAACAGAAGTAAACCATCAAGCAAGGCAATCAAGCATGAAATTAACTTATATGATTTATATGCAAGGTGGCACAGTGGTTAGCACCGTCACAGCAAGAAGGTTCTGGGTTCGAGTCCCGTGGGACCCAGGACTTTACTGTGTGGAGTTTGCATGTTCTCCCTGTGTCTGCGTGGGTTCTCTCTGGGTTCTCCCACAGTCCAAAAACCTGCATGATAGGTTGATTGGACATTCCAAATTGCCCTTAGGAGTGAGTGTGAGTGTTTGTTTGTCTTGTATGTGGCCCTGCGATGGACTGGTGGACTGTCCAGGGTGTACCCCGCGCTAACGATAATGGATGAATGGATTTATATGCAGAAAACACTCAAAATCAACTCAATTTTGCATGGCCCAGTTCAATGCTCCAACAAGTTTGATTAAATATCATCATGTTTTGGAAAATATTAAAAAACTACACAAATTTCCACATGTAGAACAGACTGTAGTTGGTCTAGCTTGCTAACATTGGTAACATGTCCATCTATCTTTATCTTCAGTTATGTTATTGTGATAAGCTACTTTTCTAAAAAATAATTCTGACTTTTTTAAACTGAGTGAAAACATCTAACGTCTACTAGCCAGAAAAAAACTTTAGAGAGTAAAGCACATTGAAATAAGAATAGAACCACTTACCGTAATTTAATTTATTAGCATCAAAATGGATGTTTAATGATTCTATTTTCATACATTAAGAATATGTACAACATATGTGTGTGTTGATATCAAACCAGATTGCACATGCAAGCCTTATGCTTGAGTCTGACACATTCAGCAATCTTAGCATGTTTTAATAGACAAGAAAGATAAACTACTTTACTCTGAATAGAAAATGTAATAACAGATATATACTTACATAGTTGAGATGAAGAGCCATAGGGCTATTGTGTATTGGAAAAATGAGAGTCTGACAGCCAGTAACAGGACTTTCTAGTGTGTAGTGGGTTTCATTGTCTGTTGCCTTGCATTCTGGGTCCTGCAGTGTAAGAGTGGCATGAGTAATCCCTTTCTCCTGAGGAAACAAAGAAAATGGCAGTGCTGCATTAAATTAAAAAACTTTCCAATAATTTATTTTTAGAACTGTAAAAAAATTAAGAAAACCTATTTAAAGGTTGTATGAAACTTTCAAATTCTCAGGAATAAACAAATCCCACAAGGTGGTCCAGCTGCAACTCCTAACTTGAAAAAGCTTTTCACACAAAACAGCAGTGACAATGCCAACCGCAGAATGAATCATCACAAGATGCTGAATGTAAAAGGGCAAGAGTTGAAGGATCAGAAGCTGTTGATGGAAAGTTGTATGTTTTCAAAAACAATAGAAGAAGAATTAGAGCAATTTACATTGTATTTCAAGATGTAGGTATGTTTCACCAGGAACTTTTCTAAATAGGGTTCAAACTTGGAATGCTTGTATGTCGGCGACAGCATTCCACCAAGTGAGCTAAGTGGTGGCCCAAAAGACTAAAAACCTATTTTTGAAAGGTTCAAATCTTTCAGCTATTGTTCTTTAACTTTCAGATTACTTCCTGCCACATTTGAATGTGTCCTTATCAAATTGTTGCTACTTTTTCCAGTTTATCGAGCATCTTCCGTTAACCTCATTCATCAGATCAGAATTCTCACAGCTGTTTTGCAGGAACACCTCTTCTAGTTTGAATGAATTTGATTAATTTGTTTCAAAAATTAATTTGAAGTTATTTAAGTTCATTTGGACGTATTCAAATCTAACTTATCAAATCAAACTTATTTTATTCAATTGAACTTTTTAAATTCATTTTATCTTATTTAAATGTATTTAAATTTATACAAAGGTACCCTGAGGTCGATTCAAACTCAGGTCTCCTTACAACCGTCATTCATTTCAATGGGCTTGGCTCAGGTAAACCAGTGTGGAGTAGAGCAGGTCCCAAGGTAAAGAGAAATCTTGTTGTGGAGGAGAGAAAGATTAGATTTCTGATAAAGGCAACATATGATGTAGTGCTAACTCCCCAGAAGTTAAACTCTGGGTAAATGGAGACCCACAATGTGTGTTATGTTCAGGTCCTGCTACTTTAAGAGATATATTGTCAGACTGTAAGGTTAGTCTATCACAAGGATGGCGGTGACATAACAAAGTATCCAGAAGCTGAGCTGCAATTATTGAAGACAAGCAAAGGCACGTTAATTTAGGAAGGTATAAGATGAAGAACTGAAACTTGCTAATTTGGTGTAAAAGAGATTAATTTAAAAGGTTTCTAAAGCATAATGAAAACATAATTACTGTCTCTACATGTAACCATCAGATTTGCAACAGCTTCATCATATCCTATCTGTCACTGTATTTACTCAGATCTACAAATCATGCAATTTTGTAAAAATCAAAAAGAAGATGTTTATTCAAGTTTTTAATTGCCCTGTTCTTGATGAAAAATCTAATTATGTTTATTTTGGTTTAGAATGGGTAGAACAAATACTGTAAAAAAGCCTTACTGATTAATAGCACTTTTCTAATTTGAAAGTTTTTGTCTACACCATTATAAATAGATAAAAAAAATATTTTATATTAGTTAGTCTTTAATATAATAAATTATGACGATTTGCACTTTTAGGATTATTAACAATAATCGTAAATTACAGCTCTGCAAACTCATTGGCAAAATTTGTCATATGATAATATCATATCATAATAATACCATGCTGTCCCCTCACCCGCAGACTCTCTTTGTTGATGCTGACTACCATCTTCTTGTCCTCACACTGTACGCTGAGCCCAACACTCAAAATGCCCTTCTTGTCCTCAGGTCCTCCATACTGCCAGGGCTGGTCATCGTTGGGAGAGGGTAGAAAGGGCAGATCAGGTAAGTGTTGAGGGAAAGGAAAAGGAAGATTAGACAGTCTCATCACACGTCCAGCTTCTGGTTGAGGATTGGATTCGTGCAGGATGGATAATTCAGGAGGCAGCTTGCTTTCCAGAGGATCCACAATATCTGGGAGTAACAAAGAGCACTATGAGGTTGATTTTTCAGGCAGGGAAACTGCTCAGAATTAAGTCTTTGAAATCACATTTCTTTTGGTCACCTGGCTCTCTAAGTCGGATTTTAAAGTGGTTTGCCACAGGTGTGCTGGTGAAAGATGTCACAGGACTGTAACCACGTTCCTGTGCCCAGTTGATCAAGGCTTGCGGTCCTGATGGCAAGTGCTGTTTAGGAGATTTTGACACTGTCATCTGTGAGCTTAAACTCACTGTATCAGAGGCCTGTAAAAATTTAAGGAAAAATAAAAACAAAATTAAGTCAGTTCCTTTAGGATCAATAAACAAAAAACACATCTAATGCCACAGTTCTGCACTTATTCTGTGGAAAGCATGATGTTGCTCTTGACTTGTGAATTAATATCATGAGTTATTTTGCATTCCACCTATACACCAAGTGTTTATTATTTTGTTATATTGTCAATTTCTTTGTGACTGAAAAATTAATTGTTGTATCCACTATTGTCTTCACTTGGTAGCTTTTAAACCAAGAGCAGAATTAATAATTGCCCACTTTCTTTTTCAGAACATAAAGGTGTCATATTTCTAATATCTAAGGTTCTGAAAGGTCTTGAGTAGCAGTCATGAAGATTTAATTCAAATACTAATTACTTATGGTCAATGCTGACATTGACCATAAGAAAAAAAGGGGGAAAAAACATATTTTGTATTTTTCTTTTAAAAGAAATGTTCACTACCACTTAAAACTTAAGAAAGGGCCTGAATCCAACACCAATTATTATTCAATTAAACACAGCGCTGATTCTGTACAGCTTGATTATTGTAGCAGTTCTAAATATGCTCTAAATACCCAAATCTGGCTCTTTCTTTTGTGAAAACAATGGAGATCTTGAAAGTTACCATTAAACATTAGAGTTCCTCTGAACTTGTTATCTCCAAGCAATTGTGCAATGTGAAGAGGGTGCAAATTCAACAAATGTTTTGGTGTGACAAATTATTTGTCCAATGCTGCATAAGATGGAGATTTGTTTTTGTGGCATTACTTATGAGCCAATGTGATATATAATAACACAGCTCTTGGAACCCCCACCCAAAAGAAGTTGTGTCTATTGTTATGATAATATCTTACCACAACATCCAGGTTCCCATTAATATTGTGGGTTTTGACCACCCAATTGACAGACTTAGTACATTTAAGCAGCAAAACCACATCACGAAACACCAGGTCATCATCCTTCAGAGGCCGTATATCCACTATGACATCCACCTGGAAAGCACTGCAAAAAAGGGGGAAACAAGAATGCGGTGCTATCATGCCTTCTTTGTCTGGCCAAATAATTAAAGCTGGATGCATTACTAAAAAACTATGTAGACATATGCAGTACAGATGAGATAGTACCAAAGTGAGATACACTATAGCCATCAAAGTATTTATAGATCTGGGGCATACAGAAGGACATTCCTTAATACTCAACTTGTTTTTTTTAATGAGAGCATCATGCTCTCATAAATAAACCATGACAACATGAATTCTTGGCTTCGGCTGTTCACCTGCTGGAGTTAGGGGCTTGAAGCTCAATGATATGAACTTCTCTGCCTTTCTCAGGGTTTGACAGGATGCAACCTTTAGATGTTTGCGGCTCGTCATGGCTGCCCAGGTAGTTCAGAGACAAGAACTTGGTGTCAATCTGGCAGATGTCAGGAAATACAGGATCTGGAAACAACAAGTTGTTTGTTTTTCTGAGGTTGTGAGGTTATTCTTATTTAGCAAAGGCAATAGAGCTTACTGTTACTACACCACGGTCAGGTTAAAGCTAGAGCTCAGCTACAGAAAAGTAGACTTTGCTTTAAAAGGAAATATTCAGCAGATCTGCTGCGACTGAACATTTTCCTTTTCATGTTGTGATATTTTGTTTTACAATGAACAGGGATATTTTTCTTTAGATTTTACCTAGGAAAATTTTGCAAGGAATACTACTATGAAAAAATGGCTATTCTCAGATAATCCCACACCACACTTTCAGTCATTTAGAAAAAAAAAGTAAAAGTGACGAAAAGTTATGTTTCTTTTCAGCACAAGGAAGAAAACACGAGGCAGATGCTTCCTTATTTGGCAAACACAACTTTTGACAAAGTATAAACTAAAGGTTGGCATGTTCTGTGACGAAATGACGAAATCTGAGCATTTGAAGGCTTAGTAATCACTCTGTACCCCACAGACTCAAGACTGAAAAGTCTTACTTATCACCAGATGTATTGGCAAGGGTAAAATGGAGAAAAAACGTGGTCCGGGTTTTTCAAACTGACTGGCCAACTTCGGGCGCTTGGTTAAAAAATATTTTTAAATGTAGACCTATAAATAATGTGACAATTTTTTTTTTCTGAGATGACAAATTTAATTTAATGCAACAACATACATTTATAGATAAATAGCTGAATGGTGAACTAAAACAAAGCTTATTTTTTTCCATCAATAAAGTAACCGTTAAAATGAACTTGAACTGAGAAAAAAAGAGTGGAATAAAATCTGGAAAGCTTCTGCTTTTGTAAACCCACATTGTTTACACTGTGAGTAACCTCTCCAGCAACTGACTCGTCTTTGCTCCGACCCCCTACTTTCTTATCACTCTCCAGCATCTTTCGTGCATCTGGCTAAGAAACCATGAGCACGAAAGCCTCAAGGTGCTGTTGTGAAAGAGAGGCCCTAATTCTGTTTTTGATTCATTTTAGCATGAAAAAGTTTCTATTACAAACTATCTGTTTTACAGACAGGATGAGAGGAAACTTGTATGCAAGTTTTATGAGGCTGTATGCATTTATAAGGAGGTTGTTTTACCTCAGAACACGATAGCAGCAAAATGCACAGTTAGTTATTGCAAGATGGACAGTTTTTGTAAATTATCTCTACTTCATCTTCAGCATCCTGTGGCATCTCTATTGCTTCCTTGGTTGCATATTCCTCCATTACAGAAGTCATTAACCTATCCCACTGTCCTGCCAGGCAGATAAGTTCACCCTGTCAGTTGGCAACAGTTCAATTGTCTTCAAATAGCAGCAGAAACTTGCTCAACTGTTGTGAATATTCGGTTTTAAAAAATAGCCACAGTTTGTTTTTCTGATCTCCACCCTTCATTTATGTTTTTCTGATCTCCCCTCTTCATTGTCAGCTCAACTGGCCGGAAAAGCAGCATCTGTTCATGTGTTACACATTAGCCTTACCCTGAAAATTTGCATTCAGTGAAAAAGTGAAAACAAAATGACCAAGGAGTTGATGTTCTGCAAAGTTTGATGTGCTGTCAGTTCAATGCTTTAAAGTTGAAATATTTTCAGTGCTTTTTCAAGTCAGATAGTTTCCATTTTTCTACTTTATCTTAACTATTCGAATAGAAAAAAAAATCAATACAAATTATTTGCCTCTAACAAGTAAAGTACAAAGCTTTTTTAAGAATTTAGAGTCTATGTTAAAATAATGTCTCTGTTTTGTGTTTCGACATTAAAGAATAATGTCAGTTAATTTTAATGTTGTTTGGTTATTGTTAAAGTTTTCCAATAATAGCATAATTCCTACCTCATCCAATATATATGCCACATGTACGAAAAACAAATATTCTTTTCATTTGTTGCCACATTTCAATATAACTGATATGTTATTAAAATGTATTGTTTGTTTGTATAGTATGGTTTGTTGAAATTTTGCCAAATACCAAAATAGTTTTTTCTGGGGTCTAAAAAATATTATGACAGTAGAAAACAAAAACTCAGAAATATAACAGGTAAACTGAGTAGTGCATGCAAACCTCTAGATTAGGTAAAAACACACAAAGCTAAACAAAGTTATGAACGTTAAAGAGGAATGGGATGGAGGGGCCTCATTGGGGTCTAAGCTATGATTGGGAACTTTGTGAATCTGGTGCATACCTTCTCCAACTTTGATATAGATATCTTGAGTCATCATAAGCTCTGAGAAAGAGGTGACTGCCCTGTACTTCTTCTGGGCCCAGTTGAGGAGATGTTCATTGCCGTGGGGAAGTGTCTCCTTCTGGATCTGGGTGAGGATTGAGAAGTTTCCTGGCATAAAGTGGACCTCTGAGCCCAATGATACCTAGAGGAGGATAAAAACACAGGAACGTTAAAATAGAAAAGGAATTGGTATATAAGCTTGTATTGCAATGTAGTGTGTTTAGTTTGTCCAGGTGAGCTCTTTCCAAACATAGTTTTACCCTTAATTTTAACAAAAAATTTTGAGTGAATTCATTACAATAGCACTGGGCAGCCTTTCCTAAAATTAAAACAGCGCCTCAAACAGTGGTGAAATCCTTCACCACAGCCGAGTCATAATAACAAAGCTTCCACAAATATGGTCTGCGTATTTTTACAAGTTCCTCTACACAATGAGGTGTCTTGTTTCCAATGATAATGCATAGTATACCACATTTCTGTGTGTTGACACTAATGTGAAGGTGTGCATCAAAATAATCACAATAAATAAAAGGAAGTGCAACATTTCTTAACACAGACAGATAGTGAATCTTAGTTAGTTTAATAACATACATGCAAAGAGCAGAAAAATGCTTTTGCATCCAAATAGTTCAAATTGTATTTAAATGAATTGTTAATAAAAAAAAAGAAAAAGTGGCCTGGCACATTCAGAAGGCACTTCATTGAACCATGTTCTTAATTTCAGATATAAACATTCACATGTGTTGAAAGCCTGCCCAATGGAGTGTAGCTACATGGTGTAGTCAGCTCAACTCATCTTTATTTCTATGCTTGTTTATCTTTCTTAAATATCCATTATGTATTGACAAGGTGACACAGTGCTGGCAGGCCAAATTAAAACATTAAATCCATTTAAATCCATTAAAAGAGTGATACACTTCTTTCTGACAATGTTATGGAGTTGCCCCAGCAACCAACAGTTAACCTTAGGGGTGTTTAATTTTTGCAGATACAACTTTTCAAATCATCATGCACAACATCTGTCTGACCTCTGGACGCTCTGCTCCATGTTCCTGGCATTGTCACAAGAGGCAGTAAATACTGCAGACAGACTCGTTCAAAGAATTCAGGTTGAGAATCCAGACTTTATTTTTAGTGTGTTTACTACAGTGACAAGTTGTGCAGAGAAAGATGGTGAAGAGGAGAGAGGTGGTGCCCTTAGTGAAATTAAGGGGGAGGAGCTGATTTTTCTTCGCTCTTCTTGCTAAACTCAGCCGAGTTTATCAGTTTAATTGCGGGAATAAGACTGTCATTAGTTGCAAAGAATTAGAGGGGGGAGGCTTGAAAGCCAAATTAGTTCCAGGCCTACAGAACTAAGAACTTCAGGAATTTGGAATAGGGAAACAAGGGACCCAATGTGGGCTTTAATAAACTCTCAGCTCACTTTCTGAGTCTGCAAAGCTGACAGAAAAAAATGTAATAAAGCCAAAAAGTAATTTCTGCCATTGGCAGGAATACAGTATATAAACATTACCTCATTATAGATAAGATGTGAGTCAATGCCTTAAAAATCAAACTGCTGCATTAACAAAAACACATGGTTAATTTAACAACCAACACACATTCACAATTAAGTTCCCATGTGTAGAGTTTTCCTCTGAAGCAGCAGCCAACTGCCAACTAAGGCATAACTTCTCAATATGAAAATAGAGCTTACTAAGCATTCTATTACTTTAACTGCAAAACTCTGTCTTGAATGTAGATCATTAATTAAAGGTCATGCAGGTTGACCATTTCTGAACACACAAAAACTCAATATCATCTCGAAACGTGAGGAATTTTTCAGGCCACCTTACAGAAATCAGCAACTTATCACGTTTGACTGAAATTCTTTGACTTAAAAAACATTGATATTGAATATATTTACACTAATGCCTTCTTTTAAAGTTAAAAAAAGAAAATCACTGACTCATATCTCCTTGACTACTGACTGTGTTTAGGATCATACAGTAGGTTCATAATCATAATGATATCAAAATCAACATTACACTGTAATTACACTGAAATTAATTTTCTGATGGATTTTAGCACATGTACTTATTTTGGATTTTCCCTAACAAAGAGAAAATAGGTCAGCTTTAGAGAAATTATAAACTTATAAACATAAATGTTTTTAGACAAAGCTATAAATGACGTTTTTTCCCTTTGTGATAAAAGCACATCCACCAGTGCATAATACAAAATCGTTAACCATATATGTTTCATGCCCTTTCTGCTGATAACAATCAACATTTTGTTGCAACATGTGCAGCAAAAGGAGAAACTTTCAACCAATGTTTAAGTATTGTAGAGTTGGAATTCTTAATTTAGCGACACCCTCAGTCTGGGATTAGGCAATAAACTGTATCAAAATAAGAAGTATCATAAACAGAAGAGTATGATGGAATGTGCTGAAGGGGCTGATATGTCAAATGAGCATGTAGTCTATCTGCAATATTAATGTGATAAATGCTTATGTGCAAGATTTGATCATCTTGTTCTTGCTGAGAAATGTGGAGCTAATGATCCTGCTTGAACCAGATGTGTTTCTGTGAAGTGGTGGGGCTTGTGAAAGAAACAGTACCATATGTCTCAGCCTCACTCTGGAGTGTTCCTCTGCTGTCCTTGTCTGAATAAATACCAGTAATGACTACCCATTGTTTCCATCATGAGTTACAGAGAGGAGAGTGCTCAAGTGAGAGCTCAGACTCAAGCCTGTAAAACAGTAGACGACGCCTGGCAAACAATGATCAACACAGGATCCAACATCAAAAATGTACTCAGTTATTTCATAAAGAGATATAAAACATTCACTTCAGATCTTTTCAAAAAAACATTCAAGATTCTTCTTCCCCAAACCATCAAAACGAAATACATTTGGCCTCAAAATCAACACAGCACACCCATGATGATTTCATATTATTGCCAATGTAGGTTTTACAACAAAAGTCTGGAATTTGGCTTTTCAGAAACCGGCAGGGTCCAGTTGAAAACAGCAACACTGCACTCAGCATCTATGAAGCTCTTCCAGGAAGCCATCTATCATCAGAGCCCTGAGCAGTAGGACCAGGAAACATGGACTAGCAGCACTAACTCAGAGTCCTATCAGCCTCAGGACACTGGAGGCAAAGGCTAAAGGGAGGGAGATCTGGCACAGGATATCTGTGTTAAATTTTCAGGTAAAAATCAACGCTCCTTCCCTCCATTACCCATGAAGGAAACTGCAATGAGTCTAATGCATCAGTTAATGATACAGATAGGCAGGATTCACACACACAAAGTACTAAAATGTGGTGGTGGACAAAAATACATTTATAATTGTAGTGGCAATTTTTCCAACACAAGGCAAGTAAGCAATATCATGCAATGCACAGAGAGCTTTGCTGGCGATAAAAGATGTCACCCAATTTAAGTGGATGAAGCAACATTGTTTATGTCTTAAACATGCACAAATGAAACTGGCATTTTACTGATCTGCTAATATTGCCAATTTCCCATGCAATGATCAATAGCTGTGAAGGGTATCATAAGATAAGTCATGAAAGTCTTGGATACATTGCCACGTTGTTTACTTCCTTTACGGTGACCCTTATTTAAAAACACAATGTTTTATCAAAGGGTCAAGGCGAAACCATATTTTCAACCAACCTTGCTGATTTGATAATATCTAAGTTCAGAAGCTTTCATCTATCATCAGAAAAATCAGTTTAGTAGGCAAAATTGGAGGTTTGAGTATGAAATTTGCCTTAAATTTCTGTGTAAGAATTAGTTGTTGAATTGTTGCTGGTAAAGCTGTCCCCCATATGTACCATGTTCACCATGCAGGAGGAGGAGGTTTAACGAATATAACGAAGAAACAAAGATCTTTTTCACAGCCTTCTTTCTTCAGTTTGAGAAGAACTGCTGTGACTCCAGGAATTAATCTAAACAAATGGTATCTGTTTTAGTGGTGCTCAGTTTAGTGAAGTGTTGTCGGCCTGTCTTTTGTGTGGTACGTTACAGACATATCTCTGTAGAAAACCCTAAAAAGACAAGCAGTGTGCGGCACTCTCCTGGGTTATATTGACAGAGATAAGTGCTACTGATACCGACAGCTTCTATCAGAGGCCTCAGTGGTGTCATTTAAGGTCCGAATACTTAACACTTAATTCAGATGAGGCCCTTGCAGCCAGCAAAAGCCATTAGTTCACCTTTGGCTTACAGCAGGGGCCTCCCTCTCAACTGTTCACATGAACCACTTAACCGTTTATCACCTATAATATTATCCGCCTCTTAATTCACCAATAAGTCCACAAATAAACGTCCTCTGTGTGGGATATTTTACCCATTTGTGTGAGATAAGTGCAGCTTTCAAAAATCAATCAAGATATTGTCATTTTCATGTTATAAATTCATTAAATTGTGTGAAGAAAATGAAAACACAGACACATTTTCAGCAGGTTTTCTCTATAAATACTGTAAATAACCTGATCAGAAGATTCTGAAATGACAGAAACTGTATTTTAACTATAATACACCAAAATAAGCTATTTTGTTTTCGTGTGCCTTTTAATTCAATTGCTACTTCCTTGTTAAAATTCAGCAATGACCAGGCATTTCTATCAAGCGTGATATTCCCTAAAAAAATTTCTGCCCTGGTAAGGCACAAAACCAATTCAGCACTCCCCACACATCCAAGGAGTTCACTTCTGTCTTCTCTGGTCTGCTCTGCCTTTTTCTATGTCATGTCCTCTGCTGGTGGAAAGTTGCCTGGAGTAGGGGGCTGAGGTGTCCAAGCTAGTAGCAAGCAGAGTGGTTATTCACAGCTCCTCCAGAAAGTTGCATATCAAAGGCTTCTGTTTCAGTGTCATGCTGAGCTCTATCTGAGTGATGTAGCAGTTTGTAAAAGGAATGCCAAAAGACATTCATGTGCCATCCTCTGGTTTTTCTGTGGACAAACTAGGTGCCTGGCATCTGATCCACCCTTTCCCATGTATACATGTGTGCATGTACTTATTGTACATGTATACACTATTGTATGCACTAAAAACTTTAGTGCTGAATAAAAACTTTTAGACTCAACACTCAGAACTTCCACAAAACAACTCTAATACTATTTACAAAAAATACAATAAAACACTATGACTTACTTTACACTAATAAAGATCCCTAAACACTGCTAAAGTAATTATAAAACAAAGCTGATCGCTTTTATACTCTTTCTGAATATGTATATGTTTCTCAGGGAATTCTCTTTTAGTATTTTTTGTTTTACTGAATTCATTCATTCATTCAAAACCCATGCAGGTCAAATGTACATTAATCAGCGTGATATGCTCCAGGTTTTTTTATAAAGCGGTATATTTCTGTTGCTAAGAGGAATTTCAAATTAAGTACTAACTCTCAGGCTTCAGGTTATTATGTGGTATTTTTTTTTGTGTAACCTTTGACGATAATCAAGTATAAGAGAGTAACAAAAGAAATGATAGTTTTAGCTCACCTCACATAAGAATCAAGTAAATTACATTTTATTGTGAATTTTATTTGCATGAAATATGTAAGCACACAGTTATTGCAATCCGTACATTTCCATCAACTGCCTGTTACAGCAGGATGTTTTGTGTTTCAGGCATAAGGAAGAAAACATTTCTCCACACATGGAAATCATTTGTGTACCTGATGCTGCATTCCTGCACAATGCAGTGGTGTTAACATACAATTGAAACTTATTGCTTCTGGGAAGTCAAAAGTACATAAAAGCCTCTAGACCACAAAAAGTTTTCATATGGCATAATGAAGGCAGGACTAAAGCTTCTGAGTAGCATTTGGTTGTGATTTTCTCATGTGATAAGCAGGCTTTGAACTATAGTAGTGCAACAGTGCATTTTTACAAATTATATATCAAGTTTTCCAGTGAGACCCCCTGGTGCTAGATTTACCAAATATGGCTTGCACCCTCTTCCTCTCATCCTCCCTTATTTGAATCCGGCTAATCAAAGCCCTCAGTTTAACTATTTTAATATAATTAACTACTTAAAAACAAGAGGAACTCCTATAAGAGCTGAATTATCTTTGTCTGGTGCCATTTTATGTGCAACTATTAAGATTATAATCCTTCAACAAACCTAAACCTGAAATGAGTAGATACGCAGCTAATCCTATCCTTACTTAATAAAGCTTTTGTGCTTTACTCTTTGGTGCCGCACCATCCAACCACTGTTAAGGGTTTGAAGTCTTCAGACTCACTTATGACAGATTTCCACAAGTGCCTACTCAGCACAGCACGGCTTTACACGTTATTAGTGCATTTCCACTTAGGGCTGGCCCCACAAAATAGTCACAACACTGGCACCTACTCAGCTGAGGTTCCATCAGGGCTGAGTAGGACTGATGGCAGACTGCAGATAATTTGTGAGGGAGTAACATGATTAAATAGCGAGTCCATCAGGTAAACCCTGTCCATTTTAAAAATGGGGCAACAGCGATGATGTAATTTCATTATTGCTCTGACCATAAACATTGTTAATGCCTTATATACGGACCAACACCATGGTCCAACACTGAGCTTTAGTTGTCTTATAGTTGCCGCGGTGTCTTTGATTGTTGTTGCTGCCTGGGTTGCATGTGAATGATGTCACATACTGGTCGGCCCGTCTTTCTCCTTGGTGGTAATTTGTAATGGAAAACTACCTAAACTGAGTAGAGCCCTGCCAGGCTGAACCGTGTTGACTAGTAGTAGGCACTAATAGAAATCCATCAGTTTTTCAGATTTATTTAGTGAATCTGAATAACATCTGAGCTTCTAACAAGGCTCTTTAGAGTTAATAAAAGAATATGGATTATTTTTCGCCATAATTAGTGTTTTGCTATATATAAAACTCTTGCAATTACATTTACAATCCAAATTACTTCAATACAAATAATGTAAAGTTAGTACTTTGTTGCACTGCACATGCATGCCATCGAAGTCAACCCCTCAACATGGGTTGCATTTTTTATAATATAGAAAAGCCTCTCCAAATTTACATTCTTTTCAATATTCTACTCATTGGCATAAGCATCCAAAAAGGGAATACAGTTGTGGAAATGAAGACAGTGTTTAAGGAAGAAGGACTTAAAGGCTTTTCATGATGTTGGACTCACATGAAAGGTATGTTTGATGTACGGGGCAAGGTTCTCTGCCTTGACATTCCAGATGAGCGATTGGGGGGAGTTGAGCACAAAGACCAGGGGCTTCTGGTGGCGTAACATCGACTGAATTGGCTTCAGATGTAGCTCAACCTGGAAAGCAAGAAAATAAAACAGCTATTGGATCCCATGAGAACAAACTTGCAGAATGGTATCAGGAAAAGTGCTGACAATACAAAAAATAATTAAATCGTAATGTTCTACATGATCTCATTTCGCACAGATTTACTGGATAAATGTCAAAGCTATGACTCAGATTCTCTTTTTTTTAGATTGAAATATAGATGGTAAAGCAAAGGAACTATCCTTGTAAAAATGCAGCTCTATTATGTTGTAGATTGTTTTTCTTCAACAGGCTCTGTGGTTGGTTACATTCTCCCTTAGCTGATAAACTTTAAAAGAGAGCCTGTTGTGTTCTCCCAAAAAGGCACTTGCTTAGTTCTGATATGTAGCCTCTGAACTTTCACACAGTGGAGTCTTTGTTAACAGAGGGGAAAAAAACATTCACAGCTCTCTGTTACCATCTCTGCAGTATGCAACTATGCCTTTAGTTCTCAGACTGACATTAAAAGAGATTTTCACAGACTGTTGTGAGATAGTTGAAACAAACTTGTACGTTTTGAGACTTTAAGTTGTTTTCTTCTTGCCTGTGTTAACCTTGTCACGATCACTTGGTCCAAATCGAGTAAGATGGTTCGCAGCATGTGTTTACTGAATCCAAACTCATCTAAGACAGAGACCTAGCTTTCCATTGTCTTCTTTTAACTCTTAACAGACTTCTAATTGCTACTTCTTCCAAAGCTAACATTCTTTCAACCATTGATAAGAAGTCAAACATTAAGTGGTCTGGCACACTATTTTCTGTCTAAAATCCTCCTTTGTTCTGCGTACTTCTGTTT
Organism: Menidia beryllina; assembly: GCA_013363375.1. Taxonomy (NCBI): domain Eukaryota; kingdom Metazoa; phylum Chordata; class Actinopteri; order Atheriniformes; family Atherinopsidae; genus Menidia; species Menidia beryllina. The sequence goes on along the minus strand of JABUIW010000200.1, from coordinate 2,768,053 downwards.
CAACTATCAACTATTTCAGTAACTACAACTCAGATAAACAAATTTCATATTGTGAAACAGCTTATAAATAAAAGTAAAATGTCTGCTTTATAGTTTCAAAACCATTACAATTTCGTGTTATATCATTCATTTCACTATAGTGAAAGTGGAAGGTACTGAAGTGCAGTGACACTTTCCCTTCCTTTCCAGCTAGTGTGAACAGTCAGTCAGTGCTATATTGATGGCTGAAGGAGTAAATACCAACATTTCCCCAAAACATAAAACTCATAGATGACTCAAAGGATTTTCTTCGGTTCTCAAATAAATAAGAATGGACACAGCCAGAGGAAAAAATACTGTGGATATGATCGCTATATTTTTTCACCCAACACCTTCAATATCCTTTCTCAACGACATGGCTAAAAACAAATTTTGAATGTATCAGTTGTCAGCTATTTTTACTCAAACTATAACATTTCTAAAGAAATTTTGAAGGGGGACCACCTACTGCCCGCTCCAGGAACCCCAAACAGTGCGAGATCGGGCCTCATGGCTCTGATATGGCGGAGCCCTGTCTTTCGTGACCCGTTCAATGTTCGAATTAGGTTTCTCGGAGGTCGTGGGGCCGAGGGATTAGGCCCGGACATAAGCCATATTTTGGGCCCATTTTTTGGCCTTCCCATTAATTTCCTATGGGAAGGCGCTTCGCCACTTCTCACCGTTTATTTCTAAAACGCCCAGACTAATGAAAGAGAAAAATACAAAAACATGTTCCGTGGTCGGGTCGGACGCGCGTGACGATTTTGGGCCTGATCTGAACCATGTGGGACTAGATTTGACGCAAAAAATCAATACAGAAACGGTAGAACTCTGAGTCGCGGAATAAATATGCACAAAAGCAATAGGGGGACCTACCGCTAACAGTGGCCCCCCTAATCAGTATTTACAATGGTAATAAGGGGGCCTGCCACTGGCAGTGCCCCCCCTAATTACAGTTGTCGGTACAAAAGCACTGTCATAAAATAAATCTCTGTGTATAACTTTAGACATTGTCTTTAGAATTTGTCATGTAGACACCAAAACTTCTAAACTAAAGGCCAAAATGTGATTAAAGTTAACCATCTTTCCTTTAATGTCCTTGGGGTTCGGCCCTATCCCAGCAGTCACTGGGTGAGAGGTGGGTCAACCATGGAGCGCTCAGCAGTCCATTCCAAGGCCACAGGTAGATGTACGAGATAGCAACCATGCACACTAACAGTAACTCCTACAAGGAATTTCTCAGAATATTCAATAACTGACCATGCATGTTTTTAGATGGTGGAAAGGAGCCAGAGTACCTGGAGAGGCCCTACACCCACATGAGGAGAACCTGCAAACCCTACACAAAAGGCCCCCAGACAAAATTTGCACTGGGACCCCTCTTGATGTGAGACGACAGTCCTAACCGCCACACAACTGTGCAGCCTATTATGGTTAACCATAATCAAAAATTTTTATGCAATTATGACAAACAAAATAACTATAGAGAGAGAGCATTTAGGGTTTTCTAAATCCTTCAGTATCCCAATCAAACACTTCCTAAAATACAATGTATTCCTATCACAATTAGATTTTTCCAGTCTAGCAATCCCTTGCATTTAACAGTCTGCCGTTGCCATGCTGCATGAAATCACTAAAAAAGAAATACAAATAGGAAACGGATAGTAAACATGATGCATTAGGATTAAAAAAACAACAGGTGAGCTGCCTAAAGGAGAACAATGTAATTCAAAGCACTTTGGTGCTGCAAAAATCACTTAAATTCTCATTTGTGACAAGAAAATGGAAGAAATTACAAAACACTTATCTACAAAGCAATCTGGATGAGGACTCAAGTAAACAGATCCCTGTCTGCAAAAAAATCCTATTTATTCCAGACACTGGAAAAATCAAACTCCTCTGAGAATATCAACGACCAGGATATGATCATACCTGGCTTGGCCTCAAAATCCTGGCTTTTGAGCTCTGGAAGAGAAAGGTAGAAAAAGAATAAAAGCAAGGGAGAGAGTTGTAAAGATGAGGAATTTTAAACCCAGACAGAAACATTTCCAGAAGACATGAGTCATTTGAAAACATATGCATAAACACAGCTCCAAGAAGAGGATGTACCAAAGGGAGCAAGGGTGAAAAATTGTCAAATCTGTGGTTTACATCAGCATTTCCTTTTCTTTTTTCAAAACTAATGACGTAAACGCAATAAGGAGATAGTAATGAGATAACCACTCAATCTAAATCATTCCTTGGAAACTCAATTTAAGTGATGATGATATCTCAAAAACAGCTAGTGTGCATCTCTGCCTAGTGGCCTGGCTGAAGAACCTGTCATACCACAATGGGTGTGGAGAGAAGAAGTGCAGACACACCAGGCATCAAAGTAAGATCAGGTGGCACTGAAATGTCCCTGGTGCAAAGCAAGAACATTCAGAAAAAACCCTGAAAGGTTTGTTGGGGAAAAGAGCCCACGACTGATTGATTATCCAGAGACTGGTAAAAGGATTTGGAGGTCCAGGGTATGTTACAGTGCAGGGGCATGTTTGTCAGTAACCACTGATGGAGGCTTGTCCAGACCTCTCACGTTACTGAAATTAAAAACCGCTCAAGGGACGACAGCTGTTGCTGTATAAGTAAGAACCATCACAGAGCATACCATTAGTGGTGGTAGCATGTGTAAACAATGAAAGAACTATTAAAAACATTGTATACAACAAGCCACTTCTACTTCAAAAGACTGAATAATATTGTTCATATGCTTTTATTGTTGAACAAAGCCAGTGACTGTGACCCTTTAATTGAGGAAGGTGAATGTATTTGTTGTGTCTTGATCATGTGGTTGCCATTTCACAATATTTTGGTGGAAAATAAATTCTGTTCTTAAAAAAGAATTTTTACATCATCATACAATATTCAGTATAGTTAAATCCTGCAAACAGAACTTAATATGAGTTCAGGTCAGTGTACTCACAGGAAAAATTTGTTTCCTTTATTAACAGAGCTTAGTATGTGTCTGATGAGCCTGGTTTAAAAAACACAAAACATCTTTTAATCAGCGAAAAAGAAACAGGAAGAAAATACTTTATTTTTTTTAAGTAATCAGTAAGGTCCAAACACAGCAATATCAAAAATATAAAAAAACAGGCAAAAAAGTGGAATGAAAAAATGTACTCAAGAGCATCTTGAGTTAAAAATAAAAACAGCTGTCTAAGAATCAACTGAAAACTACTTCAGACCAATCATTTTGTCATCTGATGTGTGTACGTGCGTGTCTCTTGTCTGTTTTGATCTTGGTTCTTTCTGGTTCACTGAGGGTATCTAAAAGGAAGGAGGGAAGGTCGTCTGGGACAAAAACTACTCAGTGACAGGGGGGAAGTGAACCAATGTGTGTTGGCTTCTCTTATCAGCCCACATATTTTAGCATGATAGGGATGCTACCTGGAGCCCCTCTGCTTAACTGTGATGATAATCAGTCCCCTCTACGCTCTAGAAAAAAGGGAAGAAAAGAAAAACCTGAAAAGATGTCAAAGTGAATGTCTGGTTAACAATCTTTATGAAAAACACAATACACCAACGAGACTAAAGTGAGTACAAGGGACTCAGCTATTATTAGAAAGCTCTTATTTTTTCTTTAGTGTTATCTAAGACTTTTTCCTTTGGAGGTTGTAGTTGTGCTTTCAAGAAGCATAAATATCTGGTTTACACTGCATTTATGAGAGAAAGAAAAAGTGTGCAAAATGCGTGTTTAACTCACATCTCACAATTTGTTCTCACCAGTCGTTTGAGCTCCATCAACTAGTCACTTTTGTAGCCCGTGGTATCTGCAAATTCCAGCTGATAAAATAATCATCAGCTCTTCTTCACCATGATTCAGTGCCAGAGGCTGTGTTTGATGCTGCTTTTGGTAAACTGATAAGAGAAAGAGGGGCATTCTAAGACATCCCTTGCTTGATTTTTTTTAATCACCCAGTGGTATGCACGCACTGGCCTATATTTACAATTGCTTACTTTTGCTCTACATACTGCTTCACCCTCAGAGTGAAATTTATGTGTTCATGTCAACTTGTGTGCATTAATGTACATGTGGTTGTGGCTTGTCAGCATTCTGCAAAAGATCATCTCAGCCAATCACAGGTGGAGCATGTGGAAAAATGTTAAAACCCGATATCTACACCTTGAATCTTGAGCAAAGGGAGGGAAAATAACTTTTCAGCATGAGGTCATTCTTTTTGTAGAGCTTGAGTGGCAAAACACCAACACCTTTAGGTCAATAGTCATCCCACGAAAAGGAATTTTGCCTGAAACATCTCAGGGGGTTTAAAGTTGGATAAAATGTGAGTTGTAATTGTGGTCTGCAGAGATCATTCTGCCTCACCTCAAGTTTTCCCTCATACACAACAACATTAGATAGTTTTTTAATGAATGCTACTTAGTTTGTGGAAATGTGAAAATTGTTTTGCCATCATGTAAAGAAACTACTGTCTTCTGTAGCAAACTGATTTGCTACAGCACTAAAGGCCTGAGCCTCTCTTGACCTGTTCCAAGGTTTCTGCCTTTTAAATCCAGTCCATACGTCTCCTTTCAGGGGCCCACATGGGTAAAAAAGAGGGAAAGGGTTTCTGTTTCTTTGATCAAAATGTCTGAGGCTGAGGAAATAATCACTTCTAATTTCAAAAATCTGAATAACAGTTCAAAAGTTAAAGGATATCAAGTGTCAGAACGTGTCACTTCACTAAAGATTCTGAAATAAACTGCTTACATTTAAGGCGAAATGGTGACTGATCAATGACATGTTTGTTATTATGTTGTTATATTTTATATGGTAAATAAACTAAATAAAGGAAATAATTTAAGAATTTACGGTACATTTATTTATAATGCTACCCACTAAAATTTATTTCTCACAGCATTACCTTTTTGATAATTAATGTAGAGATACCTTTGAGCTAAATACTACCAACATGAGTACAATTTAACATAAGATTCTTAGGTTGTCAAGTTAGGATGGCAACTTATTATCTAAAAAAGCTGTTCCCACAAAACAGCAGTGAGAATACCAACTGTTGAATGAATGCACCATAATACGCAGAACAAACACATCAGAACATGCTGAAACATGTAAAAGGGCAAGAGTTGAAAGATCAAAATATGTGGAGGGAAAGTTGTAAGTTTCTAAAATAAAAATAGTAGGACTACAACAGTATATGTTGAATTTATCAGTTATTTCAAGCTTTAAGCATGCTTGAGCAAGAAAATGTCTGAACTGGATTAAGACTTGACATGCTTGTATGTAGACCACAGCACTACCAAGTGAGCTATGTGGTGCCCCAAAAAACAGTATTTCCATCTGTTCCATCTGTCTTTTACACAACACATTGAAAAAAAACTTCCATTCAAAAGAATCTGTTATTTTATGATATATTAAATGGTCAATATGGCGATCTTGGCTTATTTAATTCATCATCAGCATGCTGGGTGTGATTAATAATTTAATAATAAGTGCAGAGGTCACACAAGTTGATGTGTTTTTGTTCAATCAGAGTTTGATAAATAAATAACACACACTTGGCTTTTTAACAATATTTTGTGATGTCACCAAGGATCTTTTTTCATTCTTTTTTCTGGAAACATTAGTCTCTGGTTTGAAATGACAAAGGGAGAAAGGGAGTATTTAGATGCAACCAAATAAGATTCACAAATGCAGTGGGTTCCAACAGAGTTGTGTTAAGGCGTAGACAGGTTATAGTTGTCTCAGAACTTAGCTAGTGTGACTAACTCCAGTCCGACTGACTTCCTGTAAACTTTGCCGCAAACTCTCTAATGAAATACCCAGTCTCTTAACTAAAAAAATCAAAACAAGCACAGAGATATGTAAGATGTGTCAGTAAGTTTTCATATTTACTAGTTTAATCTAATTTAATTCAATTTACAGGTTAGTAGAACAGCAGTTGCAAAAACCATCTACTAATATTCAACATAAACATATGCCAGAAATCATCAGCATTCCTTGTGTCATAAAACCTGATTTTGGAGTTGTCTCTAAGGCTAAATAAGGCATACAGAAACACTGACTCTTCATCATATAGTCAAAATCAGCTTATTCCTATCACAGCACCATCATCGTGGTCACTACTAAGGTGTTTTGTAGAACTTAGCTTTGTTGGGTAGGTTGGACAGGAAAAAATATGTCTGTTGAGATAACACTTCATACTTAAGGGTAAATACCCTAAAAGTTTTTATTAAATGGCAGGGGCAGGAAAAAAATATTGTTCTCACATCTTTACTGAAAATATAGACAAGCTATGACTTTCACATATGGCTGTGAAGGAGACATGAAGCAGGCTTCACACATTGCTGCAGCAGGTTGTGTGTGAGGCTGTGCATGAGTAAGTTTAAATGTTTGAACTTGACCATGTGATCACTCCTGTCCATATTAGCCTATGCACACTATGTGAATAGCAAATTTATTCCCCTACCTGGTCAAGGCTTAGCTTTACAAATACTTAGTATGAGTCACTGGGGCACACTGTGTTCTGTAGGAGTGCCTCAACGCAGACTGCCATAGTTCAGCCACATGCAGCTCATGTTCTGCAGACCATCATTCAAACCATCAAAAAAACAGTCTGCTCTGTGGTCCAGACACCACTTCCTCTCTCAGAGGTGAGGAAGAGAAAATCTACAAATTTATTGCATGCGGTTCTCTGCTATCACAGTAAACAAGCAAAGCGGATGTTTTTCAAGAAAAATAGAGGAGGAAACCAATTATGGAGAGTGAAATCATTCAACATATCTAATTTAATGAACGTTTATGGTCATAATAATAGTCATATATATAGTTATGAGACGAGCTACCAAAATATTAGCCATGTATTGCCAAAAATACAAAATAAAGATAAAATAAGAACCCCTTATTTAGCAGAAGTCGCTGTGATGTACTGTATATAGTAGTTTTAATCATTTGCATAAAAGAATCATAAAAAGAATAGTTTATTTTCTTTACTGCGAATGCTGGGCACTTTTAGGTTAATTTGCAGTTCACACAGGATATCACATACAAGTTGCATACATTTGGAAATGTTAACATTTCTAAATGTTTTTTAGCGCCTTAGAGGATTGAAATATGCCTAGAGGATCTTATCTAATCATAAGCAGACCTTCACTCAAGCCTCAGGAACAAAATTAGCTTCAGTAGGGCCACCTAATTTCAGCCATAGTAATCTTCTGTTGGCAAGGGTGACAACAGGGGATTTCTGCCTCTTCTGGAACAGTCCTGACCTGACCACAGTGTTAGTGAGTCACCAAAAACTTTCAGTTAATCTACATTATGTTGTGACCAGGTTGCTCATTAATCTTAAATGTCCAATAACAAATCAATGGAAAGTGTACTTTTTTGTGATTTATGCAAAACTTGTAAAGCATCTAAAATATCATTTGGACAGTTTACTTTCCTTTGAGTGAATCAAAACACAATTGAACTCCATTGGGAGGTGTGGTGTACACCTTTAGTATAGTTAAGTAAAGAGTTAAAACCAAGACCAATTTTGGAATGCAAAGCGTGAAGATTTTAGAGAAATTGAGAGACTGTTAAAAAAAAAAAGTATGCATGTGAGCATGTAAGATAAATATACAAGTCTAATGGAAGCTATGATGCTACGGTCTTGTTTTGGTAAAGACTGACCGAGATAATGTATGTGTTTGAAAAACAAACAAATAATTTTCATTCATGATTAATTGCATCAAAACTTGGCAATATAAAAAGATACAATAAACTTTATGTCCTTTGAGACAGGTAGAAGAAGCTGACAGTATGTATTTATGAACCAATTTTGAACACAATAATTAATTGAACAACATATACCCTTAATAAAGGACATCAGTTTCTCATCCCCCTTAACCAATGACAAATATTAAGTATGCCTTTAGTGGTAATTAGAGGAAAAAATGTGAAAGAGGTACTATATAGCACTTTGAAAGCAGTCATTTTTTATTGTTCAACAAAAAGGCTCTTTATTTGTACACAATGAGTGTAAAGGACCTTTTTTTTAAAGGATGACATCTTTGGGCCTGCATTTTATATTGCATGATATTCCTATAATTCTGTAACTTAATGTTTAAAGTTGACTGCTCATAATATGAACAAAAATAAATAAATAAAAAGGGCAGGTCTATTTTTCTTTTAACCTGGTGATACTGCACCTTTATACACACAGTATTTGGGCTAAGCTAGGTTTTAGTCTTCATCAGAAGTAAAGTGCATGTCTACACATGCTGCTTTATGTGGTGAGAGAGCTAGTGACAGTTAAAAATCTGGCTGCAGAGCCTTTTAAATCCACGGGTTCATGATTCATGTTTAAACTATGGCTGTCGGTTTGCAGTCCAGCCACAAGATGTGCTGCGCAACACCTGACAAGGAGTGGTTTTACAACTCACATGAACTTTGTGAGCACTATCAGGAGCTTTGCTGGCAGTTTGGATGAGTGCTTTAAAAGTATCTGCTCAAAACATATTTTGTGGTTGGAAAATACCATATATTAAATGACGTATGTATTGAGGTAAGGTAAGCTGACTGAATCCATTTTGATAAAAGTTGTCTTATTTCACATAAGGAATTTGCAGAAAAACTGACAATATTATTATTGGACATCAAATCAAGGGGCCACTATTATTTGGAAATCTATTTCTCACAAGGGAATATTACTGGCTTGCAGACACTAATCAGTCTCGGATAAATAGAGCTACAATAGAAAATATGTTTAAAACAAAATATATTTGAGCACAAAAAATATTGTTTTCCCTTTAATGACTGACAAGTGAAATTGTGTTAAATTGTGTTACATTATATATATGCATATATATATATAGAGAGAGAGAGTTGCATAGTAAAGTGAGAGTAAGGAAGTGCAGAAGAGAAGACAGAATTCTTTGTCTTGGACAATGATGTTTACTTTAAAAAAGCCAAACCCATTTAAGTCCAAATGAAAAAGTACAGTATTATACTAACTAATACTAATCTAACCTTCAATCTAATCATAAGTGGGTTTTGTGTCAGACCAGGGTAAACAATGTAACTTAAGATAATAATTTTCATTCAGAAAGTCTCACTTTTGTTTGAGTGTTGTCTGGTCCCTCTGGAGCATGTCCTCTCAGGTTGATGATGTGCACCTCCTGAGGCAGACTTGCAGTGCCCCAGCTTGCACAACCTGACAAGGCAGAGAAGCTCCTCAGAACAGCTTGCACTGGGTGTCCCGTCCCAACGGGTAGCAGCTCACATGGACTACGAAACAAAGGTCCTGCAATACAAAAAATGCATTATGCACATTTTTTAAATTGTTTTTACAAGATACATTGTTCATTAAAACGTGTCATCTTACAAAGTGATTTTCGAGCTGCTCAAACTTTCAGTATTAAAAAACCTGAAAAATTTAGCACCCTGAAAATAGCATGTTTCACTTAAATTATACTTAAAATCTTGAGGTCTATAGGACCTTAACACAACCCATGCCTTGAACACAGATCCACCCCCATACTATAACAAATATTGGCTTTTTTTACATTTCTTGCATGACAACATGAATGGTCTTTATGATCTAGTCCTTCTGTCCATCTGATATAAGCTTGTAACAACACAGTTGATATTTGGCTCACTCCTTGTATAATAAAGTTTCAGGTTACTTTCAAATTCAAATCAATAAAATTAGAAAATACTTTATTTATCCCAGAAGGAAACTAAATTTTGTATAATTCCAGACTTAATTCTTGATGTAGCATGAGAATGTGTTTTCAAAAGTATTACTGAGTCGATATGGCTACACTGACCACAATTTCCTCAGACTCTCTGAATGGGAAACATTGATTTTCTTTCCTAATTGACGATTCTCTGACAATAATCAGCTTCTATATCTACTCCTGCAGTAAAAGCAGTTTCCTTTTCATCACTTTCCTTAAAACTTCGTATTTTAGGATTTTTTTTGGCTTTATGACCCACTGAAACACATTCATGGTCTAATTCTAAGGCATACAACAATTTGTAGTGGTTTGAGTTCGGGACCACTCTGCTCTTCTCCCTTAAAAAATCATCTTTGGTTTGATAAAATAGGAGTAAGATTGAGTTCCTTCCTCCAGGTCAGACCTTTTATTATACCTCCCAGTGTCCATCAAGGTCTGATCATGTTGCAAATACATCTCATTAAACATGCAGGGGCTGCCAAATGTAATCTGATGGAACATGTGGAAAACATTTAAGTGTAAGTGAAAGGCGGTGAGATAGTGATGGTAAATTCTCCCCAGCTTAAAACAAAAACATGGTGCTTGAGCAGTGGGGTACATCTAGGGGAAAAAGTTATCTGTTTTTCTATTTTTCTGCTCAGGACACATGGCTTTTGTTTTGTCATTCCGTCTTTCAAGTATATATATGACCAGCATGAAGTCAGAGATGTATGGCACAGCCCCCATGTTCTTGTCAAGAGTCAAACGCAAAATGCTTAATTGTTACTATATTTGTTTCCTGAGACAAATCCCAAGACCTTAACATTCTTAAACTGAACTTTGGCCTTTCTTTTGTTTTTCATGAATTAATTCAAAATGTTAAGACACTAGCGTTAATTGGGGCATGTTTGGTACCTTAAGACATATAACCCAGTGAAGTCTGAGATTATGACTAAAAGAGTCTGATGTACAGTGGCCGTGCAAATAAACATTACAAATTCTGAAACACTTCTACAATTCTAAAACATTTGATATGGTCTGCCACAGCTGGAGCCTTTTGGGAATTAAGACAATAACAAAATATCTTTGAGATCTAAAATTGTCATCAACTTTATTAGAAGACCATAACCCTTTGCACAAGTGCAAGATAAAAAGCAACAAAAGCTATTTAAAAAAGTAACAACCAAAATCACTTTCAGAACACAGGAAAAAAAAGTACTAACAGAAAGTCACTGCTCAGCAGAAGATGGGAAAAATACCAAAAAAAACAGGTGATTTGGAAGGACCTCTGGAAAAACAAGGATTGATTTGAAAGGAACACATGATAAAAAATTTCCATAAGGCACTTGTTCAGATCTAATTAGACAGAATTATCTGGCCAAGTGAAGGTGAACCTGGCAAAGTTACATGGAAGGTGAAATATGCTTCACGTGTTGGCCAAAATGCCACCCCTCCTGAGATGCTTTATGGGGCAAACTCTATATCCTGCATATGAGAGAGGAGCCATGGTCGACAATGCAGGATGTTCAGAAGCTCATGTGCAAAACAGAGCCGTATTCCTGGATTTGCCTGGCTGTCAACACCGTTGACGAAATCCTTCAAAGGAACCCGAAGAGCCTGCATGTCCTCCTATGTAAAGAGTCCTGCTGAGTCCATTCCAAATATGGATAAGGCACCGGCTCAGACGGAATGAGAAAAGTACCAACTCCAAGGCTGACCCGGAAGTGACACAGCTCTAAAGGGAGCATTATGTGTGCCACAAAATTCCACCTGATTACTGTCCATCTTGGGTCACCATGAGGACTCCTGTAATCATTTCCGTGTCGGCCTCAGAGTTAGCACATTCCCTTTCCAGTTGATTTGGTCAAATGTAAAAGGTTTTGTGTATTGTTAATTTCCCAAAACATTCTTTTATTTTTAAAAATCTAAATTTCTTTCCTAAAATGTATTTTTTGGGGTTAATTTTTTGTTTATAATGTAAATCTGTTTCAGAACTTGTAAAAGTGTTTTGCATTTAGTTGATTTGCTTTCTGAAATGTAAATTTGTCTAAATTTAAGAAACTGTAAAAGTGTTTCAGAATTTGTAATGTTGGTTTGCACCTACCCGCCACCGTACTGATGGCAAAAACCTGTGATTCATCTGTATTTCCAATCCCATCTCACCCTCCCACCAACCTCGTCCCCTTTCCATCCCTTAAACTGAACTTTTTTTATCCCTCCATGTCATCTGGTCTGACTCCCACAAATATATCTAAAGGTTTGTCAACTCTCTTTTTACCCTTGTATTATGAATAACAATCAAGTGCCAGAAAAACAACAAAAAAGGCAGTTCCCTTCAGAAGACTTCAAAAAGATTACAACACTTTTCTTATACAATCTTAATGTTCAATATGCATGTCAAACTTTTGACAGAAATAAACAAGAAGATTTAGTCTTTTCAAAGGATAATTCTAAGTCATTTCCAAGTACTTGATCAGCCTAACATTTTTTTTCACATCAAGTTAAACCTAACATATTTTGCTGCTAGCACATATGTTATCATCATCAGCCTAGAAGTAGAGGACAGAGGATATAAAGTTGCATCTGTTGGCCCTGCCATAGTTTTGTGTCTGTTGTCACCTTATCTGACTGACTTTTTTCCCCACATCTGTCTTCTCCTCTCTTGAGCAAGCCATTTCCTTTTTCTACAATCATCAACAAAGTAGAGATAGTGCTTTGTCAAGCTGCAACTATTGACTTTTAACTGGCTGTGGAAAACAGGTCGCTCCTAAGATCTTCACACATTCTGTAGCCCTATTCATTCATAAAACCAATATGACAGTGAAAACAGAGCATCTCCAAAAAACACTGAAAGATCTACAAGTCGCCATTGTGAATTAACAACTTTTTTTTCTAATATGCATTTCTGTTATCTATCATACTAGAGTCAAATGCCTTTGTTTCCAGCAAATACAATTCAGTCTCTTCTACAGTGTTGCACTTAACCAAACAACATGGAGGCGAGAAGTGATGTCAGTTTGTTTACAGTGTGTACAGTATATGTACATACACATCCTCACATGTCTACTCCCCAATATTCCCCTAGCTAATATGTGCATTTCCTCTGATGTAACAGAAATCCGGAGTACTTTAGTTAACTTCATGAATATTAAAACAGATTCTCAAGCAAAAAAAAATTGTCAAAGAGGGAAGAAATAAGGCAATTTTCGTTTTTTAAAAGGAAAACTATTTCCATGGGCCATGAACTACCCTGTACCTATTTCTACTACCTCTTTATGTATGTCTCTCTATCTCCTAAACCGTCACCTCTGTTGCCTCTAACAGAGTCCGAACAATTTTCTTTTATGCAGATGATTGTAGGTTTATGCTAACTGTAATGTTGTATCTGCATTGTAAGTCACTTTGGATAAAAAAATGCTAAAAGCATAATTTGTCTGGCTTTTTTTTCTCATTTACCTGCAGTGACAATATTTGTTGAAAAATCTAATATCTCTTCATCCCATTTGAGACTGATAATAGTGCATTGGGGTCTCTCAAAAGTCTGTTGTTGAACATTATAACAAATCAACATTTAAATAGAGCAGGTTCATCAAAACAGGAAGCAGACATAGTTAAGTGGATCGCAAAAGTGGCGTTTCTAAGTAAAAAAGAAAAAAGTTCAATTTTCTTATTTCAACTATACATTCAATTGACCCACATACCCACTCCATGTGTTGCTGCTTAACCAGGATTTTGAGAAAGTAATTCAAAATAAGCCTCATTTCCAAATAACTTCGGATAATTTGTAAAATGCAGGATTTGTAAAAAAATGTACACAGAATTTTTTTTATAAATCTTATACATGTTTTTTTAAGGTGTGATGTTGCCATGAGATTATGTACACACTTAATACAGTTTTTATTTACATTTTACAAAGAGCCCTGACTGGTGGTTAGCACTGTCGCCTCCCAGCAAGAGGGTTCTGGGTTCGAATCCTGGGGGAACCAGGACCTTTCTAGGTGGAGTTTGCATGCTCTCCCTGTATCTGTATGGGTTCTGTCCGGGTTCTCCGGCTTCCTCCCACAGCCCAAAAACCTGCATGTTAGGTTGATTGGAGATTGGAGAAATTGCCCTTAGGAGTGAATGTGAGTGGTTGTTTGTCCTTGTATGCCTGTGTGTGTGCCTGCGATGGACTGTCACTACTTTCCACCAGGTTCATGGTCATTCACACCATCGCTGGCTGGATTGCCACCTCATTCCGCTCAGAAAGATAGATGAACCACACTATTGGGTTACTTCTGTACAACAACCAAATCAGGATGTGTCAGCAGTTCTGAAAAGAGACTGTTTCTGCTCTTAAATGCACAACTGCCCAAAACAAACTTTTCGCCAACAAAAGGAGGTCTTGTGCACCAGTCTACAGTCCTGGCCAGAAGGTGTGGTTGTCTACCAGAGACATTCCTTTGAAGGCTGTGTCTAGGAACCTTTCCCCCAGTTCAAAAAAGTCCAGTCCATCATGAACCCAATAGTTGTCCGACTGAAACTCCCCGCATCACTCAGATTACAACCTGTCTTCGATGTCTCCTTATCCATGTGCCCATCATGTCTGGCCCTTTATGCCCTCCAACCAAGCCTCCACTATCTTGTTGATTGGAAAGGGTACAACCCTGACGAGCGGTTCTGGGTTTCCTTGATCGTTTAATCCAATAAATATCAGATCAGATTGAAATCACACAAAACAAGAAGAAAATCTCTGCTGAAAGAAGACAGAAGAGATTTTCATGGGAGAACTGGCAGGCTGACGCACCTGTGGCTAATTCCATCAATCAGAGGTGGGAGTTATATCAAGATGCTTGAAGTCACCAATTGCTCAATGGTCCCATTCTGTCGGAAAATCAAGAACTCTTTCTTGTTGAAACTGCTTGGATTCACCATTTACCTCATCCATGGCAGAAAAGAACGACAAGGACCCATAACTGCTCTAAGCCACATAATGTTTCTCACCTGACTGCTTGCCTGCTGTCTCTCCACAACCGCTGAGAAGCCTTCACTAATACTTTTTCGGAACTCATCTTTGACTCCTGACTCTGTAAGCCCAATATCCACAATTTGAATAAATCTTTCCACCTTATCGAGTAACCTATAATCCTGCCACTCTCTCCACAGAACAAGTCCTGACTAGGTTTCTGTTCAAAATAACTTATTTTGCATTACTCAAGAGTAAAATTACATAGAATATTTCCAGAAATATCACCCATTTGTGAAAAAAGTAACCAAGCTGAGGCAAATTTACTTCACTAGAACATTTCTGAACAGCAGTCTTTTAATTTTTCTCAAAGGTCTTTAAAACAATATTATGTTTATGCACTATTATATTACAACTATATATTATGACCAGATCCACTCTCTGTTATACTAGGGACATCCGGAAGCACTGGGAACCTACGGAATATGCAGCACCGCCTTCTATCCTATTCCTGTATTTTCTCTGTGGGAAAAAAAAACTTGTTCTCCTTTATTGAAAAAAATCTGAAACACCTACTTTCAAAGCATGGTTAACTGAATTGACTGACACATTACACCTAGAAAGGATTCACTACTCTCTTAATGGTAGATTGGAAGACTTCAAAGGGATGTGGCAAACAATTATTTCTTTCCTGAATCCGGATGTAGGACAACTTGAGCTGTACTGGGCGGGTGGGACGGGGGATGGATCTGGGAGGGTGTTATCTTTTTATTTATTTGTTAATAAAGGCATTAATTAATTATTTTGTATACTTTTGTATACTCTCATTTTCCTTCCATTTAATGTTTTCCATTTACTTACTTATCTCTAGGACACCATTGTTACTTATATTTTTTTAAATGAAGCATTGCACACACCAAAATTGGTTTTATCTATGATATTCTGTCCGCTTCACAAAAAAAATATTTTAAACTAACAAAATTACTATTGATATCATTGTTCACACACTGTACATAAAATCACCAAAGACTCTATATTTGTGTTCTTGTGTAAAGATAAGGACACAGAAGACTTCCTCCAACCATGATAAGGACATTTTGGGACCTTGTCACAAAATCCTATCTGCACAGTAACCAATCAACACAAAAACAAACCTAAGTCTCAGTTAGAAGGAAAAGTAAAGATTTGTGTTTTTTTGCCTTCTTCTGCACATTATGCAAGTTTTTTAAAATTTATTTCCCTGTTTCTTCAATTAAGTCACACTCTACTTATCTCTACTTTTACTCGGTTCAGCCTTATTGTTGCTTTTTATTTTTTTCAAAGGGCCATGAAACACAATGTCAAGCATACTATCATTCCAACTGTCTCCCATACTGGCTTTGACCGAAATTATTTACAGTCCTGCTTACTGGAACTAGGGTGAAAAAGAATTGGGGAGGAGGAAGGGGTTGGGTTTATTCCTTCAGATTCATGAAAGCATCCTCTCTACTGGAGGCTCAAAAGATATTTAAAAAATCAAATATCTCTCAGTAAGGAAGTATCTCCAGTTCAGTCTTATTGTACTGATGTGTGTTTGTACTCAAAAGAATGAGTGAGTAAGCGCAAGTAAATCAAAGTAAATACTCTACAATTCAATTTACACACATCCATTAATTAAAGTGGCAATGCTTGGGTTCAATAAGCCAAAGCCCTGAACAGACAAGGCCAAAGTGACTGCCTCCTCCTTGACAGCATTGTTACAATAAAGGCTTCACCGTGGGGGAGAGCAGACCTGTAATTAGACTCAGTCAGGTCTCCTGTTGCTATGTAAACATCCCAACCGCTATGCCTAGCAGCACACTGCTCTAAACTGCGCTGCTCCAACTCCTCAGCATGAATCACAGGGCAACATCTGGTTTAGCGTGCTGGAAGGGACTTTGTCGGTTTGGCACATCGTGCTTGTGTGGAGTGTGTCAATTTGGACCAGACGATCC
>JABUIW010000200.1:2705174-2751321 GCA_013363375.1 Menidia beryllina | reverse complement strand
AGCAACATGAAACAATGACACACACACAGACACACACCCACCCCCACCCCCCCCCCCCCCCCCCCCCCCCCCTCCCCCAACACACACACACACACCACCACCACCTCTCATATTACAGCGGTTGCACAATGCTTTTTGGCAGTCTTGACTCTTGCTGGCCCAAAAGAAAGCACTGTGGATATCGAGACAAACCTTTTGCTCAAGAAAGCAAGGAAAAAATATGTTACAATCACTTCTGGCACCATATTGACTCTTGTCTTCCAAAAGTATACAAATATGCAGACAGAAAGAACTTGTTTACTTTACTGGAAAGCTGAGAAGTGAACATATGGACTAATTGTGAACACTTTTCAAATTCTATTCACAATGTGTGTGAATGCCAACACTCGACAAATTTGTATCAAGAGCCTTGTCCCCCTCTAGTAAGTAAACCTGAATAGAAATGGTTGAGTTTTTCGGTGAATCAACAGCCCAACTTTGTACTTTTTTTAAAACCTGAATCTACCCAGAGCTGGTTTTGGCAAGTGCCTCAAATAAATATCTGACTCCCGAAAGACTCAATTTAATAGAAAAATACAAACTCAGCACAAATGTCCAATTAATTCACTCCCAGAATTACCATCACAGCAAGCTGAGGACAGCGAACCATATACAGTATATATAAAGATAAAACAAAGTAGAGGGAAGCAGAAGACATGAGAATTGAAATATAGACGTAACCTGACTTTTAAGAGTTACTGGAGGTTCGGATCCTGGGTTGCATTACACTGAGAGAGGACTCATTGCAGACTAATCTAAACATTACATAAGAGCTCTCCAGAATGGTTGAAAGGCAGATGGGATTGTTTACACAGATGCTATGAGATAATAAATCTATACAGCAAAGGAGAGGGAGAGGCAGAATCTGTATATTCTCTATAAAATAACAAATTCTAAAAAAGGTCAATTTTGATAACAACAATATTTTAACCTGACAATCAACCAAAACAAAGGATTCACAATAGAGAAATTATCAAGCCATGAAAACTACCAAAAATACAGAGGGACATTATCCTAATATCCAAAATCTTATGCCAGCGGAACTCTTTAAACATATCAACATCAACTTGAATGTGATGCCAGCACAAAGTTTCAAAGGAGGCTTGAAAGAAACTGCTTGTGAAATTTGTTGTAACAAAATATGGTAATCAACATTTTACGTAACAAAAGCAAAAAATAGCATCTCTCATAAATAAAGATGGATAAAGGTTCAGTGGTCTCCAGAAGATGTCAATAAATATTGAAGAAATTTCAGATTTAAGTTACACAATGTAAAAATGCTTTGACTATCGTAATTCTATGGTACATAATGTCACCAAAAGATTCTGAGAATTCAACTAGACATGTCATCAATATCAAATCATGGTTAGTGCATCCATATAAATCATTAATTCTGTTTGTGTGCTTTGTCCTCTTTTTGGCACTTAATGTGTAGATGTTCTAAATTCACAAAGTTGGTAAGCTAATGTACATCAGAATTTTTGTCAATAACTTGTGCATGTTAGTGCACTCACTGTAAAAGCAATTTGGAGGAAAGGGCACTTGGCAACCACACTGCAAGTATCTGTCCCCTGTGACAGTATAACAATGTGTCCTGCCATATGAGGAAAAATTCAGAGGAAAACTTCATGCAGGACTTCATTGTGTTCTAGATCCTGGCTTTGTGGAAGAAATTATGTTTGCTCTACCCACAGAACAAAATCAGTACACTGCTTTTGTTTGAATAAAAGTCAGCTCTCTGGCATGCCATTCAAATCTCTAGGGTAAAGAGAAGAGCTTTTTTAATAATAACTGATGGCAACAATGAGACTGACGGGATGAAAAATGCAAACCAACATTTTTTGGAAGACTTGAAAAATGCCTTCTGCCTGGTAATTATTCCTGCGCTGCCAAAGAAAAACAAGATGGAATGTTGCTGTCTAAAGATAAATAGATCCAAATCAATATGAAAAAATGTTAGTGAAATGCACTTTGTGCAAACTGAAAGTTAAAGAAGAGGAATCTACACAAGATATTCACTGTGTCCATATTTACAACCACCTTGATAGATTTTTTCAACAGCTAACAACTAACTAAGCATTAGACTTTGTTCTTTAAATGTAAGTTTTGGTTGTACCACCACGCAGAGAAAACCACTGTTTCATTTTGTACAGCGTGTGGACATCCCAGCAAAAACAAAGCCCCTAAATTGCACTCGTGTGGGCTACTTGAAATTCAATATATGGTCAAAAAGTATGGCAACATCCCTCCAATATCTATTAGAGAAAAAGTTTTCATCTTCTAAACAGTTTTTCACTGTATAGGATTTGACGGTGACAATAATGATTAAAAATGGATGAGTCCTAATGACGTTGCTCTAACTTTTTTTTCAAGGACTGGCATGACATTTTTGAGACATTGACATAAAGAATCAGGCTACAACACAGAATAAGAGTTTGTTGGTCCAACAGACTTAAAATCTTTATGCAAAAGTTGACTTTAAACTTATAATAGGCCACTCATGTATGTCCAAGAGAATAAATCATTTTGAGAATGTGAAGTTGGCATCATAGGTCAGATTGTTGAGAAGCCAAACCATATTCATACTTGCTCTCTCTTTCGTATGTACAAACCCAGAATTCTTAGTTAAAGATTGTGTTTACATGTTCAAGCTGTAGGATAATGCTCTAACCATCCTCTAATGGACAAAATCAAATCTAAATTAATAGCAAGATGCATATATTCCGCTGCAAGTTAAAACAAACACATTTCTGAGTTGTATTATTAAAGCTAATCCTTACAATCGCAATAGTGACTCATAAAACATGCTGCAAAGGAATCTGTAAATTGAACATACTGTTAGATGCATTTGAAAGTTTTAGAATTCACTCACTTTTACATATTGGCCAAAAATTATTTTGGTTGGGATCAAAGACAAGTACTATACCACCTTGATGATCACCCTAACCCTAACTGGATTTTCCATAAGCAGTAAAATTCAATGAGTCCTGGCAAGCTCCACAATTGTAATTCTCTGCTTCCATCTTTTCCCATCTCTGGTAGATTTGAATTTTTTTTAGCAAAACAAACATTTGTAACCCAGCAACAATGAAAGTAAGCAGAAGTAAGGGGAGAGCACTCGTAACAAGATGACACGTCCATCTCAGCAAATAGGGAAGTGTGATTTTTCCTAATTTCTTTATAGGTAGGTTGATACCAGGAATATTCTTCACAACAATGTATATGATATGTTTTGATTGAATGACCAACATATATATATTGACATTACTGGTTCCAATAGGTTTAATGGCATTATGTCTTGTTGATCCTGTAGCACTGGGATAATTTTCAGAAAATTTGACCTGTCATTCTAAACATTTTTTTTACTATTGTCTTTTATGATACTTTCACTACGTTTTACTGATTTGCATAAATGTTGGTCATAGAAACCCATGCTTGCTAGAGAATGAAACCAAATGACTAATGGGTCCTTGATTGTTCATAGCGCTATCAGCAGCACCACTTTACATGGTTGTGACCACTAGCACCACTTCCCATCGTTACGCTGGCATGTAAAAATGGAGTCAGAATAAAGGTAGAATAGGAAAATTAGAACATAGAATAGGAATATTATAAAGGAAAAAAATCAAGTTGCGTTACACTACTTCAATCTTGATGTTCAAGCTCTAGTTAGTTCTGCAATTTAGATTAGGATGACTGGTACTTTTTTCTTTTCTTTATCCAATCATGGTAGTCTGATGCTTTAATTTTTCCTGTAGACCCAAAAAATCCTGATAGCAAGCGATGAAGCAAGTGCTTCTCTGTTCTTTCAAGCAACCATATCTCTTCACCCATCAATGTACTAAATTGAGGAGAAAAAAATATATCCTATCAGCATCAATAACCCACTACACCCCCACATTTTAGTGGATGAATAAGACATGCTCATCTCATAAAATCAAAAAGGTTAGCTTGGGATTCATTTGAATTCAAAGTAAATACAAGAAACAAGTTTTACAAACACGTGGACCAGACTCAGTCATGTTGTGGGAACCTGCTTTCATCAGGGTTTTGATAGTTTGGCCATCAACATCTCGAGGAGGCTTGACAGTGATCACTGGTGACCTGGATTCACGCCCCTAATGCACGTAAACCTTCCTCAACCTTTTTTCACTGAGGTGCTCTAAAATCTCACAATCTATCCCATCTCTCTTAATTGTGGCATTCCAGGTGTATTGCCTACTAGACTACACTGCTCATGATCTTAATATGTATTTTTTAAATAATCTTAAATATAAAGAAGCACATATATATATATGTATCAAGAAGCATCTTCTTGGCAAATATAATTCACTTTTAAAATTGGAGTTATGTGTGCTCTTTACTAATTTATACATTTTGAAATCTTCTTACAATAATAGCCATTAGTTGTTTTTTTTGGTTTTCAAAAAAAACAAAAATGTGAAATATATAATATCTATAAACAAAGTTAATCAAGTTTTTTACAACAGATGACTTAATGATTTAGGTGACTTTACCAGGTCTGACTTGCAAAATGAGAAGACAATATAGACAAAAAACATCTTTTGGCAAAAAATTACATTGGCCATTATTTTAGGCAGGTGGCGATATGTAAAATCACATCTGTCATGCATATTAGTTTCACATGAGTATTAGTGAGATAAACTTACCTGCAGATGTCAAGCAACAAAAAGAGAGAAGTAAAATCGGAACAGAAGCTCTTTTCACCATTTTATTATCCTGCATTTTCCAGTATGATGAAGATGGGTGAACTGGCTTTTTTTCTGTTTTTGCCCAGGTTTCCCTCCCTGTGTCTGGGTCCATAGGAAGTCACCTTCAAGCTCCAGCTGAAACGTGAAGAAAAATAGAAGACCAGAAGAAACAGGTTAATTCTGAGCTTGGAAAAACAGCAGGGAACTGGGCTCTATTTAACATACACAGTGGGAGTGATGAGATGAGACAAGACTAGAAGCATTTGGCGGAACAGGGGATTAATTTGGAGAGGGTTAACTAGGGGTCATGCATGCGTCACAGAACAATGCTTCATATATCTTTTGTAGCTAGTGGCCAGTCGGTGTTTAAAGAATGCACACAGGATGGGCAGCTTGTGGCACGTTAAATTGCTGTATCACTTCAGATTTACGGCTGCTAACAAGAGTTTTTTGCCAGCACTGAAAACTGTCGGAAACAGTTAACAATGTTCTTGAACTTTGTTTGTCAGTGTTGCCCCCAAGACCCCGAACCCTGGGGTCGAGGGGAGGCTTTCAAATTTAAATGCTAATCAAGTAGTCACCACTGGAGATGATGACATCATTTTAACAGTGATTGGTTGTTGCAAATTACTAAAAACTTGTAACTATGGTTGTAAATTCTCTTTTATTGGAACGAATAGTTTAACATTCTTTGCATTCATAATAGCCTTTTTACATTAAAATGTCACTATACATGAAAAAAATACAAAAAATTCAACCAAGGTTAAATTCACAAGAAATTGTTTTGATTTATTTTGCACTGTGAAAAATTTTACTAGAATTTAAAGCATGACAAAGGTCTAACTACATAGTTTAAAAAGGTTATTAGCCATTTATGCTGTTAATCTACTTCAAATTAAGGCTCTCAATGTTCCTTGAATAATCTAGGTGTGTACTTTTAGGTTTTTTCTGTTTTTTGTCCCTTTTTCCAACTTGGCTATGAACTTTTGAGATGGAGTGTAAACTTTGAACTTTCGTGACCTTACGGAGAGAAAGGCTATAACTGGATTTTTGGTAACACCACAAGCATTATTTCATTTAAAAAGCAGACTCAATTTCAATTTAAATTCAGTTTAACAAAAGGTCTGTTATACCATCATCCTCTTCTGTGCATTGGCTTACCAGCAGAAAATTCAGAGAATCCCGTGAATGTTGCCATAAACATTAAGTGAATGGTTGCAGAAAATGTTGACTTGTATTAACTCATTCGCTGCCAAAGACGTCTATAGACGTCTTTTCAAATCCAACCGCTGACTGCCAAAGACGTCTATAGACGTCTTTTATGTTTTTCAATGCGAGTGGCTTGGGGGACGATCGGCGAAAGTTTTTCCGTAAATATCGGCTTCTAGACAGAGTATGGACTAACAAATTTACCCTCTAGGTAGCTGTGCCACTTTTGATGGGAGATTAGCATAGATTGTAAGCAAATAAAAACAAACGCAATGGTTCGCTATGAGAGAAATGGCGCCGGTGAGACGCACGTCGAGGAAAAACGGAATAAGGTAGAAACAAAATTTTTTTTCCTGATGATAGAAGAGAGTCTACTCTTTCTTTTGGTGTGTTCGGTGTTTACATAGTCATAGCACAAACTATTCTGTGGCTCTTGAAAAATCAGTCAAAATTCTCAAAAAACTGGCAGTGAGCGACTCTCTGTTCTGAAAATGGCTGACATTAAAGGCTATCAAGGCAAAAGCACTAATAAAAAACACTTTTTTTTGCTATACACGCATTCACATAAGAGACATGAGTAAAACCGTAATCAGAGAAATGTTCGATCTTAATGAAACAGGTTTTATGTTTATGTTTCCACATTTAGCAAATGCTTTTATCTAAAGCAGCTTACAATGCATGTGCAACATTACAGTTAACATCAACCTAACAATAAGCTACATAGAAATAAATCACTAGTCACTCTGTTAGAGGAAACAGCATTGACAGTGAAGAGACAAGGGGAGGTATAGAAAGAGTAGTAGAGGAGGTGGGGGGTACAGGGTAATTGTTAATACAGGTAAGTTTTGTTATACTTTTACGGCCCAATAATTCAAGGAAAATGTTTTTCTGATATTTCATAACCATGTCAAAGTAGTATGTTTTTTTGCAAAATTGGCAAAGTTTGTTCATCGCAATTTAGCATCCTGGAAGATTCCCATGGAAATGGACTGCCACAGATGAGAAAAAACTTCTGGCCGCAATGAGTGGTTTGTCTAGTCAGATGGAACTGTTTTTTTACCAAGGTCAATCAACACTTTGCTGACCTGAAAGACATGATGTTCTCCGTGGCCAATACACTTGCTGCTCTTGAATCCAACAACCACTCACATGAATATGAACTCAAAAGAAAAAAACAGAAAAGCAATCCAAAAATTACAGTAAGACCTGGTCATTTCTAAACTCAGAAACTCCAATTCTGATGTTCATAAAGTTTTTTTCTATTTCATCGTGTCTCATAGAAAGGTGTACATTGCTTGCTTGTATTTTTAAGCCTATGGTTGTTCATGTATGCAATGTGGTTAGCAATTTTTTTATGACCTTAAAAAGTTTCCCAGCTGCTTGCAAGACCTAAACAGCACAGCGGAAATATTGGTACAGTCAGCCTGATCTCAGACAGAGCAGCCATAAAGAGTTCTGCACAGAGTTGACTGACTTGGATGCTATAGTTGTTTAGCAGTAGATGCTTAGGAATTTACCTTCATTTATCAAGTTTGTCATAAGTCATTTATATCGACATATTGATTGTAATTGTTCTTTCAAGCCCCATGTATTTGGAAGAGAAGCAAATAGAAGACATGCCAGTGGGATTGAGAAGGTAATTGAGAAGAAAGTACTCCACCCACCGGCCCACAATGTCGCAAGTTGAGGTCAACAGAGCACCGTCTGCACTGTAAAAGTGTTGGTGGAACACTGTTTCCCCCACCTGAGACAGCGGGTGGTGGACCAGGAACACCTCAAAGCCATATGGAAGTCTTTTTCCATGGCCTCCCCGAACTCCCCCCACGCCCGGCCTCGGCAACCAGCCGACCTCGGCACCTTGGACTGCCGATACCCGTTAGCACTGTGCCAAGGTGCCTCCAACTACATCTAGCTGCAAACTAGCTCAGGCTCCTTCCCGACCGGAGAGGTGACATCCCCTATCCCTAGAGCGAGCTTCTGTAGCTGAGTTAGACAGCCAGGGTCCCCGTCTCACACTGCACCAAAACCCTAATGCACCTCCTGCAGATGGTGAGTCCCGGGGAAGGGGGACCCATGTTATCCGTCTGGGCTGAGCCCAACCGAACCCCATGGACAAAGGCCTGGCCACCAGGCACTCACGTCCATGGCCAAACTCCAGACCTGGCTCCAGAGGGGGGCCCCAGTGAAATGTTTCCAGGCGAGGAACCATGGGTTCCAATAGTTTTATGGTCCATGGAGGTTTTCTGAACTGCCCCTTTGTCAGATTCCTCCTCCAAAGAAGTAAAAGTACAAGTACTGTGTATATTTAAAAAAGGCAGTCAAAAGTTTGATAGATATTGTTTATATTATTTCAAACGTGTGAAAGACCATACAGGTGTTTACAAAAACAGAAAACTACATCTGCATTAGCACTCAACAGCACTTCATCTGCTATTATTTATTATTCCAGAGTCAGAATCCTGAGCTGAGCCTTTATGCTAGCATGTAGCATACAGCTAGCCAGCTAGGTTAGCTTTAGCTAATGTTATCATACAGCTAGCCAGCTAGGTTAGCTTTAGCTAACGTTATCATACAGCAAGCCCGCTAGGTTAGCTTTAGCTAACGTTAGCTGCTACGTCCTGAGTGAACAGGGAGAACTGGACTAGCGCTTATTTACTAGCTTATATGTCATTGTATTTTTTACCTTACCTTGATATGCTTCTTCAGATTAGATGGGGATTTTTTTAAGGCCATGATTTAGCTATCTTTCGGGGGGCTTTTTTTTTAATGAGCCAGCTTCCCAAACCCTGACAGAGCTATCTATCATTACGTTTACATATCAGTAACGAGTAACGATTCAGCCCGTGAAAAATCGATCGGAGTAAAAGTATTAAATGAATCAAAAATATGTAATGGAGTAAAAGTAAAAGTAGCGAAAAAATATCTACTCCAATAAAGTACAGATACTGCATTTTGGTACTTAAGTACAGTACTTAAGTAGTTCTACTTTGTTACTGAACATCTCTGCTTATTGTCATAATATTTCCATACAGTTTAGGCTCTATTATTCTAGACAAGACATGTATTGCAGCCACCAACAAATATTCCTCTAAAAGACATACAGAAAAAGTCATGCAAATTACTTCTGAGTTATCCCTGACAGCTTTACTGCAGCAAACACGTAACTGTGACTCGCCAAATGTTCAAGCCATGTGGTGTAGGTGTTATAACAGCAATGGCACAGTTTACAGGCAGCACCTCTGACTGAATAAGAGAGCTGTGGAAGAAACAGATGTGCATCTAGCTGAATCGCGATGAACCATATCATGTGCAGAGGAAATGATGCACAAACTGCTTTGGTGCATTGCTCTGCAGTGTAAGTGGCTTGCAAAGGACAAAAGGGCCTTTGACTGTTTGCCAGCTGCAAGGACTGGGAAGTCATTTTTGAAGATCTTGAGAAATACAACACTTTCAGCTTGTCAGGAATGACCATAATGTTTGTTTGATTTATACTCCTCCTTGACGTTAATCTTTGCACTGACTAATCACAGATAAGCTATGTTGCAACACGTTTTGAGATGCCATGGCCAAATCAAAGGAAAATTAGGAAAGTTTTTTTCCACTACTCCCTCTCAGATAATGCTGAAATTCAGCAATGGAGTGGAAAATCGGAAAAACTGATGAAGCCTTTGGAACAGACTGAAACAAGCTTTTCAAACCTGCTTTGGGATGATGATAAAATTTTAACTTTAAAATCTCATTAGCATAGTTGTTATTTTGTTGCAACAACTCAAAATCTCCCATACTTTATGTACAACCCCAGCTGTCTTAGATGAACAACTATAAGACCCAAAGGGCACTGAGGCCACTGACCGAATGTACTGCATTATGCTGAAAGAAAGGTGCATTTTTGTAATAGCTCAATTGTTAAAGCTCTGGTAACTTGGTCAAGCAAGCATTTACTCTGCTCCTCAAATTACAAAGCCAAACCTGTAGATACCTTAAAAAAAAGATTGTAAAGCTATGTAAACCTTATAGAAGTCTTACACAGTATACTGTAAGAACTTGTAAGGACCAATTATGGAGTAAATTAAGTCTTATAATAGCAATTTTTATATACTACTTTCTCTGTAAAAAGTGCTGCAGCCATGTTACTGCAGTGGTACTACTTTTTTCTGCTATGCAAGTATCAACTTTTGTTTTGACCCTATAAGAGACATAATGACTTTGCTAACAGTTTGAATTAGGTATCTACATAACTAGATGTCTAAATTAGTCTAGAGTATCTTATATGATCGATATTTAATTAATGCTGCAACTTGTAGTCAGATCACAACAGTACTTTCAGCAATTTGTTTTAAATCGTTTTAAAACAAAGCATAATTACTCACTGCACATTTATAAACTGGTCAGCTGTACTGCACTGTTTCTACTCCTTTAAAGGGTGTAGAATTTCACTGCAAACTTCGAGTTGACAAGTTGTAATATAGCTAACGATCCACCAGGTTCAGATGTAAAAAAACAAAAAAAAGTTGCATCCTGAATCAAAAACAGGACAACCGTCATCCTCTGCATGAAGCTATATCAGTGCCTGAACCTTCACGATAACTATCTTCCTTTTCAATAAAGATTTTTTAAAAGATATATTTTTAATTTATTAAGTTTTAATATGACATATTTTATCAGTCACGTTTCACCCCAAAGCAGAGCGTGGAAACCCTAAGAACGACTTAGAGGAACAAATGTACACACTCTCGTTCTTTTTTCTCTTTACAGAAAGAAGAGAAGGACACTAGGTCTAGCTTAAGTTCTTTTTTTTCCCTTTTTAAATAGTCCAACAGGCATAGAATGTAGAGCCGCTAAACACAATAGCCTCGGAGGGAGAGGAGGAAGAGCTGCATGACAACGGATTCAAGACACAGATGTTTAGTTAACTGTACAGACTGTTAACAGAGATAGTTGGAAAAGCACAGTTAGTCGGAATATCGTATTGAAACAATACTGAATTCGGAGTCTAGAGTGTTAGTTTTGTTTCGATAAAAGTTTTAGAAATCTGGAAAGTAAAGTGACAGAACGTCAGCGCCTGAAGAAGAACGGACATACCATAAAGAGTGCAGAAAATGCCCAAGTGAATTTGGTTGAAGGGGAAGCCTCTCCGCTTGATGCGAGGATCAAAGTTCCCGTTATCTCAGTCGCACGTTCCCACCGTTACTTTTATGGGGTATTGACACAGTTTGTGTCTTAGGACAGCACAGTCAAACGAGCCCAAGCAGTTTTTAACAGTTTAGAGTGTCTATCTGCCTTTTTAGAGACGGCTTCTTTTAGGGGCGTGGCTTGAAGGGCGGAGGAAAAGTGAGCGCGAGGGGCTGCTGCAGGGTGTCTCAAAGCGGTATCACTGGGAGCCCATGCAAGGGGGTCAGGACGGAAAATTCGTACCCACTGCATGACAAGTATTGTTCAGCATTATTAAAAAATGCATTTGTAATTCATTTGTTTCATTTGTCTTAAACATGTGGCCCATAAAACATAATGTATGGTTATAAATATTATTACTATTAAGAAATCATTAATAGCACTTAATTTTTACTTGTAAATGGACCCTAAAAAACCTCTGACTGACTGCAGTTGTTCAGAAAACCTGGAATATTATCTAGTGGATCAATTGTAAATGGCATGAAAGATGCGAATAATACGTTTACACTCACAGTCTTAGTTTTTTGGTGTTATCATTAAAATGTAATTAATCAATATTCATCCTTAAATCAAGCATCATCAAAACCAGTGACTGAATAACTGAATATACTTATGAAGAGGGCTGGCTCTGTGGTAGGGACTCCTCTTGAGCCCCTGCTGACTGTTAAACAATGAATGCTGCTAAAATAATCAACCCTGACCATGCTCTTTCATTTCAATTTTTAAATTATGATTATTAATTTTATTTTTTCAGATTACTCTTCTTGATATATATATTTATATTTTATATACAATAATTGTATTTTTAAAGTATTTTGGGCTAAATCAGCAGGTCGGCTACAACCATAGTGGTAAATGAACACTAAGGACTAAAACTTACTGTCTTTATTTGGTCATTATCTGCCCCCTTATTGGGCAAAATATAACCGTGAAAAGCAAATATATATAACACAAAAACAGGATGATTATTTTTGTTGATGCACCCTTTTGTCATCAATGGACATATAATACCGTTATTAATCATGTGAATGAAAGATGACTGCAGAAAACTAAAATACATGTGGGGTTCCTTTATAATTCCATTCTTGGACCTCTTCTGCTAAACATCTACACATCCCCTTTTCCTTAGATTTAGGAATATCATAATATCTCCTACCCTACTTATGCAGATGATACACAGCTTTACATAACATTGTCACCAAATGACTTGGCCTCTGCTGGAGCATTTGTTAGTGCATGGAACCTGGGTTCCAGTTCTCATCCTATGTCTGGGGCAGTGGTCCCCAACCCCGAGCCACTGATCGGTACTGGTCCGTGGATCAACTGCACCGGGCCGCAGGCCGCCCAAGTAATAATTAATTGGTTCTGTTTTATTTGTACTCTGAGTGTGAATAATCTTTTATTTTGTAAAATATTTCATTCGAAAAATTAAAATTAAATTAAATCCGGTCATTTGAGAATGACCGGATTATCTCTGTTATAACTTGGTCACTTGAGCGCCAAAGATTAAACCCCTAAGTTGGCATTAGGAAGAAACAGGAAGAAACAGACGTCCCCCCAGTCCGTGGTAATATTGGCAAGCGTTGACCGGTCCGCAGTGATAAAAAGTTGGGGACCACTGGTCTGGGGGACACTGCCTGGCAGGGGTAGTGCACTGAGATTTGGTTCCTGGGGGGGCATTTCCCTACAGTCATGGGGGCTCTGTCTGGGGATTCCTCTGTGGTCTTTTGGGCAGGTGTGAAATTGTTTCTGTGGTGGGCTTTCCAGGTTATTTGCTCTAGGGTGGCAGCTTGTCGACTAGGTGTCAGGATCTTTGCCTGCTTCGGATCACTGGAGGTTGGGTGGCACCAGTTGGTCCCTTTGCACGCAACTGTGTAACAATCTGTATGTAACCTGGGCTGCTTGTTTAGAATGTTTATACTCAGATATACACACATTCATTTACCCAGACACATGCTCCGACAGGTTCACAACATGGAATGCCCATAGAGGCCACAGAATGTTTTCTGTTTCCTATAGATATAGCAGCTGGTTCTACAGATTTGTTGTGATTGTTTTCCTTTTCTCTTTTTTCAATTTGTCTTTCTATATGAATCTCTCTCATTTTTTGTCTAGTTTATTTGCCCTTTTCCCTCTTTCTTTTTCTGTACTAATGTCAGGTTCAGCATTATTCCCTAAATGTAAAGTATTGTAACAAAGATAAATTTTAAAAAGCGGTATGGGATAATCGAGGGAAGGTTTTCAACCATAAAGTTTATGTGTGTATAACATGGTTCTGAACAGGACAAGCACAAGAAAGAGGTGACTGTGTGTGTGTGGTTTTTTGTCTATGTGGCCCTGTGTTGGACTTGTGACCTGTCCAGGCTGTACTCCTCCTCTTGCCCAATGTCAGCTGGGATAGGCTCCAGCACCTCTGCCACCCTACAAGGAATAATAGGACAATAAGGAGAATGGATGGAACAGGAAAATTGATAGTTATAGTATTAATGAAAATACATTGCAACTAAGTGGAAGAGGAAAAGGAAAATTTGACTTTAACTTGATATTGCTGATGTCAACAGGTTATTGTTACAATGATTTTCCATTTAAGAAATGTTGACAGAAGTCTGAGTAGTAGCCTATTTAAGCAGAGGATCACCAATTTATCAGAAAGAAAGATAAAGATAAAGATAAAGGGTATTAAAATCAGTGCTTTTCTAAGAATCATTGGAAGAGGTGTTGCTCATATCTTCCACTATAGAGAACAATTTAATTGATCTATTCAAGAAACCAAAGGATTTCCCCTGAGTAAATTGTACATATACAAACCTTAGATGGTCAGTGGGGATTTCTGGCCCTGTTAATGGCTCATCAAGAATCTGCATTCATCAATAAGTAATAGAACCACAGGAGCAGGGGATTACTGAAACCTTTGTCAAGCACTACTAACTTTACTGTCCTAAAAAGAATCCTGTTAACCTTATCTGGGGAAGATATCAACTTCTCTAGGCTCATAGGCCCTAGGGATGACACATCATTACACAATGGAATTGTGTACTGTGGAAATCAATGGTCACAATCATCTGGGTTTTTTTTGACAAAGTGTGCAAAAGTCAGGTTTTGTTGTGTTTGACCCCATTAATGCTACAAAGTAAACTATGGAGAGGAGAGCCTTAATGAACCCTTTGAAACCAAGTGGCCATCTTAGGTGAGTTGGCCCATGTGGCGTTGTTTGTTTGGGGTTTTCTAACATTCTTAATGACCCTATGACTGTTTAGTATTTTCTAGAAAGCCTTCTAGGAGTATTTAGCATTGGTAGCAGGCCTTAAGTTTGGTTGGTGTTAGGAATTTGTCTGCTGTTTGGATGAGATTGTTTGCTGAGTCTGCTGGTGTGTCTTTTCACTGTCTCCACCTCTGGCAACTTTTATTTTCATTATCCACAACCGAAACCATGGTAAGAATCCCTTTCCTCTTTTATCTTAACGTCTCTGAAGACACCACAAGGTGTTGGTCAGCGCCGCTTACTGGTTTAAATAGAGTTCATTGTGTAATTGTTAGAATCAGAATATTCACTGTGTCTGGTCCATTTGTTTGTGGCACAGGTTTCTGGTGTTTACTTTGAATGATAAAAATGGACACGTTTTACCTATGAAAAAGAAGGTATAGGTACTGGACTGAACATCATCTGAAATTTCTCATCCATTTCCATCAATAATATGTTGTGATATTTATAGCAAATTTACAAAACGTTAAAACCTTTACTTTCTCAACTTTTTTTAGAATACATTTATAGTTCTAAACTGTTAACGTGATATAAGATAATTAGCTAATAGACTTATACATTTCTTTTAAAGTCAAAATAATTGTCAGACTCACTGAGTGATACTTACGTATGGATTTATTCATTTTTTGCTTTGCGTTTTCAGTACTGCTTCTGATGTTGGATTACAAATACTATTACAAATACTAAAACTACATCTGTAAAATAAGGCATTGGAATGAACCAATGAAATTGAGTAAACTGAAAGTAAAATGTACCTTGAAAAAATAAATGTTGAATTTTTTGTCTTTTACACTGCAATTCAACATTTAGTTACCTACACGTGTTATTAAAGCTCGTTGCCTCACTTTTTCTAAAGAGTTCATTGAATATCAAACACCCAGTGTTACTATTCACTTTTGAAACATCAGGGGGCAGAGTCTTTTCCTTTATAACCTCCTCCCCTCTGAACAAGCTTCCTGTCATTGTCAAGGGAACACACATTGTGTAATTATTTACAGTGAGATACGAATTCCTTTAGCTTGTGACAGTTCAGCATGCTTCTTAATACTCTCACTTTCTGGACTTCATCACATTCGGATTTTCATTACAAGGTATATGACGTACCATTTAGTGCTCTTCATCTCCCCAGAAAAATGTACATTTCAGTGGAGAAGTACATAGTTTCGCTCAAAGTAAAAATGAACTAGATCCATGATGTGTTAGAAGTCTCTACACACAACTCAAACTCCCAAGTTTGCTTTTAAGATCACATAACTTCATTATAACTCAAAGAAAAAAAAGTTCCTAACTGAGTTGTGTGTAAAGCATAAATACGTACATCAACAGGCCACATTCTTCTACGGTCAAAGCCCTCTTTCATTCCATGTTTGTTCATGCCTCCATCTTGTGGACAAAAAGTATGTATTACATTTGATGCTGCCAATTTACTTCCATTTCTTTGGTTTTTCACTTATCAGATTTTTATATTACTTTTTCAGTCACAAATTCAAATGAACCTTTTTTTAGCATTAATAACTCTATTTTACTAATACTCAAAACCATTTTTATAACAAAATGAATAAATAACTTGTATCAATTTTTAAAGTTATGGGTCAGAAAAGCATTTCTTTAGTTCAGGTGGTACTGTTTAACTTACAGACCATGAAAACTCCATGGACATCAAAACATAAATGATTAGCTTCTACCAGCACTCACTTTGAGTAAACTTTATAATCCCAGTTTAGCTTGTGACTTTTGTATATGTGCAGCTATGAAACGTGATCATTTTTACAGAATCAGGTCTCTACTGAAAACAGTTATTGAGCTGTTCTTTCAACAACAAAAAAAAAGAAAAAGGGTCCCTTGAGGAAAGTCAGCCCAGTTCTGACAAAAGACCCCACTTAGGCCAGTAAAGGTCCATATTGAGGCACAGATTGTTCTCTTCACTGACCATGGCCTTAGTCGTCAGTGTGTGCTTGGGAATCCAACAGGATTAAAGGTGTTTGTTCTTATAAGTCCAAGTAGCTCAGTACTGGACATTAAAATCTACATACGAAAGAATATCTTTATACTGTGGTCGGACTCTCTCTAAAGCATATTATATACAATGTTTTTCCAATTGTGCCTACTCAGCCCAAAGGTTTCAGCCTGGCACGGATCAACATGGTTTAGGTTGGTTTTCTATCACAATATACGGCCGAGTAAAGAAGGGGTGTTCAGCACGTGACATCATTTATACACGACACTGGCATGAGACAACAACATCACTGCAACTACAAACCAACAGAATCTTGGTGTTGAACTGTAGTGTTGGTTTATGTCATCAGGCATTTGGGATTTAGCCCCAAGCGGACATACAAAAATACTGTTTAGAGCTGTGCCATTCCAGAGTATGCACAAGTGGAAAAGCGCCAATATGGTGTATGATGGATGGAGGACCAGATTACCCACAATTACTCAAGGTTCAATGTGTTTTTTTCTCAGAGTAGTCTGCTACTCCCTCTCTCCAAAAAGAACCTCAAGGAGATGCTTACTCTATCATCCCTATTTACTCTATTTCTTTGTATCTCCACATTTTCTCCATGTATAAGGAGAAGCACAATTTTAATTCATAAACACATCTCAGTGAGCAGTTTGGTTATGTCTTAAGACATGCATATCTGCATAGATTTCCAAGAGACTAATGCTGTTATATGTGAAATGTGTTACTCTTGTCAGTCTGTATTTTGATCAACTGACAGGTGAGTGGCACCAAATTAGATTTTTGTTTGGAATAGTTCCACATAATCTATTTTATTAAACCTTTTTTAATGTTAATATCTAAGCCGCTTTCAATTTTGCAAAACATATTTAAATGTACACATTTAATTTTTTTGTTGTAATCGAGGTCATACTGCAATACAATAATATAAGTGTGCTGAAAACACGTGTAGTCCACATTTAGACCAATCAGTTGTGCTGGTTCAAGCAGGGAGGTATAAATTCGAGGTGGTTGCCCTAGAGACGCCTGGCAATGAGAAATTGAGTTCCAGAGCACGAATTACTCCTCAAGGTCCCCAGGTATGTACGTCTATATCAACTAACACTATGCACGGTTCTTCTAGCGTGAATGTAAAGAAATAAGGTAGCAGGGTTCTATACAGGATAAGCTAATAGCGATAGCTAACAAGTGAGAGACATCTATTACATCAACCTGCCTCTAACAGCTAAGTTCAGACAAAGCGTGCTCGATTATAGCGTTAGCAACTTTAGCACTGAGCCAGGGCTAAAATATACCAGTTCCCTAATTCTCTTTAAGTTTAAAAAAAGTTTCACCAAAGTCTTATCCAAGACCGTGTCATTGCTTTGCTGTTTATCGAGTTGCAGAGTAAACAGCGGGAAAATTTCCTAATATATGTAGTCATTCTATATTGTTGATAGAGAGGACATTTTTTTCCCAATAGCTGTCAAGCAAATCTCATCGTAACAATTAGCTTTGTACCTGTCGGGTACTACATTCTTTTTTTCGTCATTGCCGGGGGCTGCCAGGCATGACATTAGCACGACTAAGTTTCTGTTGGTTGGAGAACAATCGATAAACGGCGTTCTGCCATTCTTGCCTATTTTGAACTACAGTGAAAGAGCAGACCCATTACTTGTATACTATCGTGGAAGTTTGCTAAAGCTTAATTATTGTTTCAAGTCAGTCTTAATTTTTGCTTGTTTTCCAGCTCCCACCTTAATTTAATGTGCACAGCCTCCTGTCTTAAGCTGTGATCGGTCTTTCTTTCTGTGTGATTTTCTCAGGTGGTGGTGGGTAAAATAAAATGGGTATTCTATATTGAGCGCTCCACAACTTCCGTCCCAACTGCAGCGTTTGTGTTGCTATGATTGTTGTATTAATCTATATGCTTTTCTTGTTTTAAAATGTTATGCATCAACTTCAGATGGAAATCGTTTTATTATTGCTGTATTTTATAGTGTGATTGTTGGCTGATTACGCAACCCCATTTGGGAATAAGCCGTTCAGAAAATTGATCAGGATAGTTGGCTGATTATTGAAACAATTGACTATTGAAATTTATATCCGAGTTCAGAACTTGCTTGATTTGTAGGTTTAACTGTCATAGATTCAAGGTAAGCTCTGACTTTATTTATTTTACTATGGGGACAAAAACAACATCTTTGTGTGTTTAGCTCTAGAAAATTCTGGCACATCTGAAAATTGATTTTTATCAGTGCACTTACTAAATGTAGAGGACTGCAGTTATCTGACATTTTTGTGTGAAGCTGTTATCTGCATAAGTATTGTTGGCTTTAAGATGCTATATTCTTTTGTCTCCTTAAAGTGGAAATCTGACAGTTGAAGATGGTAAAGAAAAAGCTATCAGAAATATTGCTCTTATAATACACTATTGACAAAGCCAGGCTGAAATTGTTGCCATGATATTCAAAATGATAAACGGGAAAGGCCCGAGAATTCATCCTTGAGGTACTCCATATGTAACTTTTGTTTGCACAGATTCAGCTAAACCCCGTCTTACAAATGGTAATTGACATTTACAATACTCAAGCACACAAATTGGCACTACCATGGGTACAAGCCTGTTGGTATAATGTACAATGCATAAATAAATTAGAATTAATCAAGTTTCAGCAGAGAGGCACTTGCCGAAGGAGGCTCAGCTGTGTCACACTTTACATTTGCCGGCCCAACAAAAGCTGAAATTATTTTTTGGAACATGGGTTTGAAAGCGGTTAACCTTTTGTTGTGAACTATAGATTTCTTTTTAGTGTTCATGCTTGTAAGCTCATGTTTGAAAACTCACACTTGGTGCATTGATGAGGTCGTGTGTCAGTAAGTCCATTTGTAAGTCTGAAGAGCTAGTTTATCTCGTATCAACAATTGCCGTGTAAAATGGACATACCTCATCAATGAATGGAATTAGACTACTCTGTAACTGCTCATTGTTTTTCAGTAGCTTAGCATGAAAACTTGCTTTTTTTTTTTTTAAATGTTTTTTTTTCAGCTACGGTGCAACACAAGTTATTTCAACACCAAGGCATATTCAAAAGGGCTAACCTTTGGGTTGCTGGAAAAAGTGCAGGTTGGATTAGTCATGTAAGGCTATCAAATGTTAAAATGGTTATCTATTATTATTATTTCTATCATCCATTTTCTGTACAGCTTATTCTCAACGGGGTCGTGAGGGGGCTGGAGCATATCCTAGTATAAAATGGGCAAGAGGCGGGGTACAATCTACATGGTTTCTCAAATATCTTGTTTTGGATGTGATGTTGAAGGAATTGTAGAGGACGATTAATATGAATGTGTTCAAACAAGACAAAAGGGCTCAAAAGCCTGACAATCAACATGCGAGAATGAATACAACTTGGTGGGTTTTCTGTTTTTAAATGCCAGACAAGTCTGTTAGTCTTAATGGTTCTTCAATATCTTTGAAGAATATATCACATTAAAGGTCTAAAGGAAGAACAGGTGTCATTTTTAGTTATTAAGGTCTTTTCACAGCACCATTTTCATTCAAAGACTAGTGTTTTGTTTTTTGTTTAGTCGTTTTTGTTTTTTTCCTTAAAATAGGAAATTGTGTGATGAGCTCCAACTTGCAGCAACACGTTCTTCAGGCAGTTTCCAACCCCTCTGCTTTTGGATAACAGAATGTCTGATGTGAAAGTCTGCCCCACTAAGAGTGGGAATCCGTCTCCACCAGAGGTCACAAATCCCAAGAAGCCTGGGCGTGTAACAAATCAGCTCCAGTATTTGGAGAAGGTGGTGATCAAAGCTTTATGGAGGCATCAATATTCTTGGCCTTTTCGTCAGCCAGTTGATGCAGTGGCACTATGTCTTCCAGTAAGTAACGGGAAAACTGTCCTTTTTCTTTTTTTCTCCCCTCCCAAAGGCTTTATTGAACCTGAAATGTACTGGAATTATAGTGCAAACATGAGTTTTTTCTCTTTTTTATTTTTTTTATTACTTGAATCCAACCATTTGGTCATGTTGTGCAAAATGTGTGCCTGAGAGAAAAGACTTCCGTCTGTTTCTTTCAGGATTATTATACAATTATTACACATCCTATGGATCTGAGCACCATTAAGAAACGACTTCAGAATCAATATTATTGCGAAGCAATCGAATGTATCAAAGACATCAACACTATGTTCACCAACTGCTATGTGTACAACAAGGTAAGGGAAATCAATTTATTTTCTTTTTTCTGATGCTGAAGGATTTTAAAATATAGCTCAATTATTTGCATTTTCATTCAACAGCCTGGAGATGACATTGTTTTTATGGCACAGACCCTGGAAAAGCTTTTTTTGCTTAAACTCTCTCAAATGCCCAAGGAAGAGATGGTTACGACAATCATAACACAGGAACCATTGAAAGGGAAGAAGACAAATACAGGTGCATGGAAGATGTACTAATATAAATTTTCATTACTTTATAAATCAGTTTGCTTGCTTTGGAGGCTCTTCTTTGGAAATGTTCCTGGTCGATAACATTGCTAAAAAATTTAGGATGGTTTATTCCTCCTTAGTGAGGTTCTCGTAAGTTAATGCAAACGCTTCTACTTTACCACTCAATAAGGTGCAATAAAGCAGACATCTCTCATGTCAGAGGTTGTTCTCCAGCAAACTGAGAAAGTCATTGCTACTGAGGAAGCTCAGCTTAACCCACCTATCCAACTCTCTGCACTAACTGATGCAACAGTAAGTATCAAGAAACTTGGACTGTATGCACTCTGAATAATATGTTTGAATCAAATGGAATTTAGGTTGTTACACACAGGCCCTTGTCCCCAACAAAATGATGCTCATGCTCTGGCGTGTCCAATGATTTCAGGTGTTCCTCTGAAATTTTCTGACTATAATTAACTGGTAATCTTGTGAAAAGCATGTCAGCCTGTGTTCCAGAGCATTTACAGCAACTATGGAAGTGTCCTGGTGAGTCTTTGTGCTTAATGCAGAGTGTTTTTTTGCTCTTGACTCTGCACAGACCTTGATATCAGGGGTGTCCACAGCCCTAAAGGGCCAACAGCCCTTGACATTTCTAAACCTACAGAGTTTAGAAGTTTCCCTGCTTCAAGACACCTGATTCTGATTAAACTGATCTCTTTGAAAGTAAAATGAGGTGTATTGACACTGGAAAACTTCTAAAAGCTGCAGGGAAGCGCAATAGTAAAGAAAAGACGGCTATCTTCACAGCACCATTTCTGCATCCTGTGGACTGTAGACACAAATGGCTTACCCGATCTCCTAAAAATGTTCAGTATTGATGTATAAAATTGCTTAAAAGGAAACTATTCTTTTTGTTTTAAATCCACTTTAGGAAAATGGCTCAGTTGGAAGATCCACTTCGAATAGAAGTGTTGGAAATTTAGCATCATCGTCTTTTTGACTAATCGTTTTGCATAATTTGCACTTAAATTAGTTAACATTGTTCAACGTAACATAAAATCATCTGGAATCTCATTTATAAAACATTGCCTAGCCTATATGCTAAAAGTCTATAATGGCAACCACGGAGGAAAGAGGCGGGAGAAAAAAATTGCAGTTTCACTGTGGCAGAAATTGACTTCAGTGAGTGAGGTGAAGAGTTGACAAATTGTTTTGTTTGGCAGCTACAGTTGTGCCATGACGAATAAAAGTTTTGTGAATGACAACACATGGTTACACATAATTGTGCAAATTAGGAAAACAAGACACTGCTGCAAACTGCCGTTTAATGTTGTCCCGCAGTATAAGGAAATCTGTATGGCTGGTCATATCAAAGCCATCCAGGATGGCAGGCATTATTGCCATTAGCAATTGCTTTGATTTTCCCTGGCGTAGGGCTCTTTTGATAGAATTATGTTGGTCCTAAAAGGCAGAAGTTATTAGTTGTTAATGGGCTGTGTCTGCTAATTTGTGTTGGTAAAGGCATGTTGTCAGTCATCAGCATGGGCCAGGGCATTTTGGTGATGCCAAGAAAAGTATTCCCTCCTAATGTTCCCATTTGCATGGTCTTCAGCAGTGCCATTGCATCTATCACACAGCATTACGCACAAGTGTCATCAATGTTTAAATGTTTACAGCATTCACTCTGATTGCCTCATACTTTGTCACAATTTGTATGAAACTGTGGTCCACATCACCCTGCTGATTGGAGAGGAATATGAGAATACTTGCGTATATTGCGCAGATGTTTATTTGTCTATTAGCTTAAAATTTGTTTTCAAACATCCTTTTATGTATAGTTGTGGCTCACAACAGCAATCATAAATGACATTGCTGTTTTGAATGCTTATGATAGTCCATGTTTAAAGTTTGATATGGACTGAAAATCCAATGACTTGGAGAATTAATAATGCAGCGTGGCTTCAGTTCCCCACATCATCATCTGCGTCCAAAATGAGCATACACGCGTGTTAATTTGCGTGACCACACATTTTCCTGTCAAGGTTTTCTTTATGGATCACAAACTGCGTAAAGAGGCGTACTTTAAAGCCTCATTTTGCATACACACAACTTGATAGATGTGCCCTGGAATTTATAGACCTTGTTGGAAATTATTTGTATTACTCCTGTTGCATCATTGTTCATAAATTTCATCAATGTTTTGGAGAGACATTTAGGGTGACTTAAAAAAGTAGCCAGGTACTTCAGTTTCATTTAACAAAAATGATTGGACATTGAGTTTGTAGGAAGTTTCAGATTTTCCTTTCCAGTTAGTATAAATTGCACTCTGAGACTTAAATTATTGGTTCAAAATTTGTCCCTAGACCAAATCATAAGAATTTTCATAACTTATCGTTTTGCTGTTTCTTTTTTGTATGTTAAAAAAAAGAACTTCTTAAATGATAAAATGGTTAGAAAAAATCTCACCATTGTTTTTATTTTTCTAACCAGATTAAAAAGGGATTGAAGAGAAAAGCAGACCCTGTTATTCCTGCCACCCCTATCTTCAGTAACAGTGAGGTGTCCATGATAGAGGAACATTCAACACCTTGCACATTTCTCTCCAGGAGAGGCAGTGGTAGGGCCATCAAGCCTCCTAAGAAAGAC
Organism: Menidia beryllina; assembly: GCA_013363375.1. NCBI lineage: Eukaryota > Metazoa > Chordata > Actinopteri > Atheriniformes > Atherinopsidae > Menidia > Menidia beryllina. Next base: position 2,727,906 of record JABUIW010000200.1, on the reverse strand, counting down.
TTGCTTTTGTCAGAGGACAAGAGTGGCAGACTTCCAGAGGAGCTCAGGTACTGTGAGAGTATCCTAAAGGAGATGCTCTCTAAGAGGCACTATGCATGTGCTTGGCCCTTTTATACACCAGTTGATGCAGTTGCTTTGGGCTTGCACGACTACCATGACATCATCAAGAAGCCTATGGACCTAGGCACCATCAGGGTAAAATTAAGTTATGATATTCAATTACGGCATAAAAATATCAGTTGTCAATTTATTTATTTATTTTTTTACACAAGTTGTTATTTCCTCAGAAAAAAATGGATCAGCGAGGGTATGCAACTGCCAACGAATTTGCTGCTGATGTCCGACTGATGTTCTCCAACTGCTACAGATACAATCCACCATCACATGAAGTGGTGTATATGGCAAGAAAGCTGCAGGTATTTTATTATTTTGTTCTCCTAAAATGTTCGCTGCTTAACAAGTTTCCAGATCAGTATATTTCTTAACTGCCAACAACTGCTGAGTTGAACACAAGGAAAAATCTGATCTGGTCTTGGGACTAGGGGAAAAATAATACAATTTACAATTTTTTTTAAGATGGTCCAGAATGCAGCTGCGCATCGAGTCTTCAAAAATTCTAAATAAAATCCCTCGTCACTCCTTGGTTGTTTCAGCTCCACTGGCTACCTTTTGCCGCCCGCATCATGTTGGAGTTACTGTTGTTTGCCACTAAAGTGTTTAAGCGTACAGCTCCCATCTACTTGAATACTGTGGCAAAGGCTTAAGTCACAACATAGGCACTCCTGTCATGAATGGATTGTTGTCAATCCAAAGTCTTTTCATGTATCATTCAACGAACTGGGGTGTTCCCGTTTATCCGAAAGAAACTCTTGAAGACCCATCTCTCCAGAGAGCATCTTCTACCCAAACACTTATCTATACATCCCACCCAATCTACTGCCCTTTCTCTTTCTTTACACTTTATCCCTACACTGAGTGTGCTGGTTCCAGTTGACGGTGGCGAAATGCAGAGAGAATGATCAGAAAATAAATGATAAAACCACAATTGGTAACTCACTGAAAAATGTTGAAAAATTAATGTCTAAATTCAAACTAAATCTGAACTCGGCTGAGTGTGAAACTACTTTCAGGACTGAACAATCACTTTCCTCAAGTTACAAATGGAAGACTAAATTAAAATTCTGATCCAATTATGCCTTGGTTCTCAAGTACTCTATTCTTCCTGCAGTTCAAAAAACATGCAGCTTTGGTTAATTGGCCTTTGGACTGAGAATGAGTGTGCATTGTTTTTCTCATTAATCTGTGTGGCAGTGTTGGAATTTAGACCTGATGAGGGTGTTTGTTGCCTCTTTCCAAAAGGGTCAGTGACAAAGGCAACAAAATCTACCACAGAAAAAAATCATGTCGACAATTCTTTTGCATAACGATGACAGTCCAAGTAAAATGTTTTGGTTTCATGTAGTTGTGTGAGGAAAAGTTACTTTGAGTAGGTCTTTCCAATGATTATGTATGGAAGGGATTACTTTCAGTGGTATCCCTTTTGACTGTAAAATGTTTGTGGTGGTAACAGGAAGTTTTTGAGGAGCGTTATGAGAAGGTTCCACATGAACCGGAGGTATGCTCCATGTCTCATCAGCAAGTTGACAAGAAAACAAAAGGAAACGGGGTTGGAAGTCTTTCAACTTCAGCAAGTTCTGAGAGTGACAGTTCTTCAGACTCTGAATATTCATCAGAAGTCGTTGCCTTGCAGCTATCTCATCTAGAGAAACGGGTTGGTATTGTATGTTATGGTAAAAATGCAGCCATTTTTCTGGTTATCTTATTTGATACTTTTTTTTTTTTTCCACATGTCTATTGCTTAACGGGCTTCACAGTTGAAAGCTGTCAGTGATCAGCTGACTAAACTTGCTCAGGACCCTCTAATGAAGTCAAAGAAGAAAGGGAAGTTGAAAAAAGAAAAGCGATCAAAAGAAAAGGATATCGCTCGACTCAAGAGCATATCTGCAAAGTACAAGTCCATTGTAGAAAAGCTTGCAAATGGCAAGGCCTCTGCTTTGTAAGTGCGCCCAATATAACAACCCATAACGTACATTATGCATGAAAGTGTTAAACTATATAGCATACGTACTGTGCTTAGCTTGATTTTAGATGTTTGTTGTGTATGTTAAGGCCTGAGAACAAAATTCAGAAACTCAACATGCCCTCGAAATGTGAAAATGAGCTTTCATCAACACCAATGACTTATGAAGAAAAGAAGCAGTTAAAACTGGATGTCAACAAGCTTCCTGGTGAGAAACTGGGCAAGCTGGTGAGCATAATTCACAACAGAGAGTCATGTCTGCGAAATGCCGCTCCAAATGAGATAGAAGTGGACTTTGAAATGCTCAAAACATCCACCCTTAGAGCTCTGCAGAGGTTTGTTGAAACCTGTTTGAGGAAAGGCAGCAACAGGGGAAATGGTAAGTACTTAAGAACTTACTACACTGAAGGCTTTGCAGCTTCATAGAACTTTTTTCATTATCTATTGTGTTCCCTTAGTAAAAAAACTGAAGCCCAAACATGGAGTGCAGTTTAAGAAACTAAATAATGATGGAAAGCCTTTGGTTTTCAGTAAAGACAAAATGTCACCAGGTAAGAGCTGTATTTGATTCAGTATTTCTAAGTGGTGCTCTGACATGGAGTCTGGTTTCTATTTCTTTTTATATATCTTTACCTGATTTATTAGTTTTTAATTGCATTACTATTTTTCCACCCATAAAATTCTGAAGCGATGACGCATCCTGACCAAAGTGACCAGTCGTGTGTCAAAGAGAACAGCAGCACATCCTCTGGCTCTGGCAGCTGCACTAGTAGTACACATTCTAGTACTTCTGACAGCAGTGATTCTGAATCAGGTTAGCTGCTCATCTTCCCTATTTGTTTACCCTTTACTACTGCAGGACATTTATGCTAATTAGAAACGACTTGATTCTTGGTTGCATACACAATATTAAATAGTTTTTATGAAATTATTAATTGTTTACTGTGTTTTCGGAAATATATTTTTCGTAACCTGTTTTCTTCCGAATGAAGCTAGTGTATTAACATACATTTTATAGGGGGTTACTGACATGTGCCCTGTGCATTTCTGAATCATTCAGCATCACTTAACACTGCTGTCTTCAGTGTGAGTTATCAGTGTAAATGTTTTTCAGTGCCTCGCACATTGAAGTGGAAATCCAAAGATTCTTGCCAAAATGTTAACAAAAAGGTAAAATTGTTTACTATTTTCTTTGAGTAATCACTAAATGCCTGTAAATTATAATACTTAAATCTTCTCGTCCCAAATTAAAGGAGATGCACAATGCCTGTAATGAGGAGAAGCCAGAGTGTAAAGATGTGAAGAAGGTCTCAGTCTGGATTGGTCAGCCTTCTGGGCAATCCAAGGTGGCTCAAAGTGAATACCAGCAAACGCACTGTAACGGAGACGACACAACAGATGAGGAGATTATATTCCCTCCAGGTAATCCTTATCTAATTTTTTAGCTCTTTCCATTTTTATTAAATAATGGTGGATCCACATCACTAATATCACAATAGCAAATGGTGATCATCCTTTTTTCCAACAGTCAGTGTTATACAGTGTAACTCCCACTACTGCTGGTTCGGAATATATTGTTCGGCTTCTTTTCCTCCTGCTGCTTTTTTTTTTCTTTTTTTTTTTTCTTTAATCCTTTAAAACAGTTTTAGCACATTAGCTCCTTCATATGTTTACACATTTTCACAAATGTGACATGTTTGTTTTGTTTTTGAATATTTTTTTTTTTCTTTTTATGTACCGTTTCACAGATTTGTCTGCACTTTTATCCCCCATGGTTTCACCAGGGCTTTTGTCAGATTGGGCAACAGCAAGATTTGAGGTAACAAAATGTAAACATTTCAGTCTCTTTTTTTATATGTATATTTTTTTTTTACAAACAAATTAGACAATTAAAAATCAAGTAATCACACAAAACATTGAATGCCACTGAAATGTTGATAAGCAGGATCCGATAAGCTATTGATTATAATGGCGGATATTTTGTCATAGGCATGAACTAGTTCACTTACAAATATTGAAGATCAGCTTTTTAGTTTAAATGACTGTAGGCAAGATATTGGACCTCCTGACATCTTGAGAAATTCCTCTTTTCACATGAGTCACATTAGATTTACAATTTCAGTTTTTATCATATGTTCATGTTAAAAATCTTTGGAGGTTTATGGATGTTTTTGTGTGTTGGGGAAATAGCTTATGTCAAATGATCGGATGAGTTTGTCTTGCTTCAAGTGATTTCCTTCATAACTGCGTCTGTTTTGTTATGCATCTGAGCAGCTTCAAAACGAGCCAAACTTGTGTCCTGACTAGGGCAACTATCCAGTAAGGGTCCCCAGGCTAGGCCCTGCATGCTACCCTAAGTCTACAGAAACTGTTACATTGTGTGTTGTAAGTCGCTATGGATAAAAGCGTCTAAATGCATAAACATTTACAGTAATTTGTGTCACTTGTGGCAAGTGTAACTCTTAAAGTTGAGAAACCATGTCTAAGAGCTTTTCCTTTTTTTTTTTTTTTTTTGTTAAATCATTTTCCATACCTTCAAATTCAAAACTGTATAGATATTTTTTTCTTTATAATGCTAATGACTTTTTTATAGAATTTAGAGTACCAGTTAGCCTCCTTGAGGTGTCGCGGGCCAAACTAGATGAAACACTGATGAAAGGAAGTTTCCATCTGGTAACCTCAATGATATTTTAGTCAGACCACATGAACACCCATCTATTTTTTTTTTGTTTGTTTTTAAAAAAAAAAAAAAAAAAAAGCTGTATCAAAAATATATGGAACAAAAGTAGCTAATTTACCTGCTGTAAAATCAGATATAGGATTAATCTCTGTGTCATCATAATCCCTAGAACTGTGACAAATGTGAAAGAGGAGAAAATAAATTGCTCCTGATAGGGTTGTAATTTCATGATGTCATTGGGGCAAACCAGGCAATGGGAGGGTTTGATATTGTTGAACAGCTGCATCAGCAGAGTGACCTCTAAATCTTCAAGCATACAGGCTTGAAGCTTGCCAAGTTTCTCACAGGCTTTTAGGTAGCTAATATCTACGATTGATTTACTCAGATCTGTTTGATCAAATTTTGTTTTGGCCTAGTTGAAAAGATGGAATACTTGACATTCTATGCTATAAGACAACTCTTGGACATGAATGGGTTCTAAGCAAATTTACCATCTACATCTCATATAAAAGCCCTTTTCTAATTTAAAGATTTTTGTAAACATTTTTAAAGATTAATTTAAAAAATAAAATTCCCATTATAAATGACCTATCTGCCATACGTTGTAAAACCTTTCTATGATGTTTATATACATATTTTACATATTTTTTTTCAAGTATCAGCATAATTTTTATTTATTTATTTTTCCTTGTAGCAGGGTCCGATGCTCTCCCCTCTTGAAGACAGCCCAATGGAATCGAAAGATGAAATGAGTTGCAGTAAGTGACATGGATAGTTTGTATTATATCATTGTAATTATATTAGGTCTCTCCTTTTTCACCTTTTTTTTTATTTTGTTGTTTTTTTTTTTATTTTGCAAGATTTCAGATATGCTGAGGACTTTCCAGATGAGGTGACCAAGGTGCCTCAAACGAACACTGAGAACAAATTTGCAGAGGAAGAAAAAACCAAAGTTCATAAAAAGGTTGGACAGAAGATTCAATTAACTTGGCTTTAAAGTGTATCCTTATCTCTGCCAACAAATATCCTTATGGATTGCAGTTAAATGCTGCAGTTTGTCTTTCTTAGGACATATTTTTGAAAAATGCCGAGTCTTGGGCGAGGCTGGTGAGACAGTCAATAACCCCAGCAGCAATCAAGTCCTCCAGAGAGAGCTTCCAGCAGTTCCGTAAGGCTGCTATAGAAAAGGTAGAGCGTGAAAAAGCACTGAAGAAGAAACCAATAGATGAAAACAAGGAGACTCCAGATAGGTATTCACAACTATGTGAAATTAAAAATGTGCCACTCTCTCGGCCATGTAAAGTGGAACAAACTCCACAGCCTGTTAAAGATTGTTCTGATCTGCTCACAAGCATTTTCTCAGAGGCTGCCCAACATGCTTCCAGTCATGTGTCACAAAAACAATCTCCTGATGAATCGCAGCCTCCAAACCAGTCTTCTGTGGACAGAGAAAGAGAGTTGGCCCGCAAAAAAGAGCAGGAACGCCGCAGGCGGGAGGCCGTGAGTCCAACATTGTGTTTAAGGAACAATTCTAATGATTTGTCGTTCATGTGAATCGCTCTTTAAAAACCACTTTGTGCTTCCTTGTCTTTGCTTTAGATGTGTGGTATTGACATGACTATGCAGCGGGACATCATGACCACGTTTGAGCTTAACCTGGACTAAAAGTCAGATGAGGTGCACCAGAGAAATGGCTTCCGTTTGTCTTGCTTTAATAACATGCTGTTGTTTCTGTCCAAATATAATCTGTGTGGGTGTGATATATATATATATATATATATATAAACTATGGCTGGGAGGGGGGGTAAAGATATACATGGATATTTATATCCATTATTGAAATTTGGTCGATGTCTGCACTTAATGCACTGTTGAATTTGTTATTATTGGTTTAAAGCACTGGCATATTTGAAACTTTTCTCTGTTGGGTTTTTTGCACTTTTTATATATTACAGTTGACTCCATCTTCAATGGATGGCTCCAAATGACAGATTAAGTCTTACATCCACTGTTAACAATGTTACATAGGGCTGGCTTGTTTGTTTTTTGACAACATGCAGTGTCACTTGTTTCGTGTATTCTGGTTGGCTCTTGTTAATTGCATTGACTATGTTTGAGTTAATCCTGGCTCAGAAATGCATGTGTGACATCTCTCAATTGTGCATCTTGTCGTTTTTTTTTTGTAAAGCATTCCTTGCAAGGATAACTTTACTTAAAGCTTAAGTATGGGCAGGTTTTCAGTTTTCCACATGGACCTGACAGTTTTGTCTCATATTTTGTTTGGTTACTTTATAATATCAACGATTTAAGTTGACATGGAAAGGACTTTATTACATTAGTTATAGCTGTTCAGGAATTGATTTCAGAATTATTAGCATATTCAGTATGCTATCTTAGAAATTTTTTTTTTTTTTTTATACTCAAAATAATAAAAGCTATTTTCTCTAAATTATCAGCATCATTTGGTTAGATCAAGCTGTTACTGACCAATCCATCTCAGAGCTTTAATCACCAGTCTGCTGTTGGCTTTATACATTTTCACATCTTGCCAATTTTTTTTCATTCTGTAAAGTTTAATGCTTAATGTATGATTTAGATGGAAAAAAAAAAATACTGGTGTGCTCAAACCTTTTGGTTTTGCTGCAAATTCAGTCCAGCTCTACTGCAGCCAAGTGAATGGTCAACATAATGTCATGTTTTCAATAGGAATTTTTTTTTTAAAGCGGCTTTGGATTTTAATTGAGACAATAACATGCCGTACATGGTAGTCTTTTAGGGTTTCTCAGACTTTGTTGAACAAGAAAAACAATTAGAGCAAATATTCAGTCTGAACATAAAGGCAAGTGTGTAACTTGGAAATTCTTAAATCTACATCTTACTTTGGCAAAAAAAAAAAAGCATGTTTGCAGTGGTCGTAAACCATGTAGTCTCACAATATAGTCTCTCAAAATTTTGTGTAGTTCACAATATTTGATCACTATCTGATTTGACGTTATGTGCAAAACAAACACACCAAAACTCTTTTGGAGGTTGTTTTTAGGGCTCCAAAAGACATTTTGCCACTGATTTTCAGTCCATTTCTTGGGTAGCATACCTCAGTACCTTCTCTCCGCTTCTCCTCAATGTAGAAAATGTTGAATAAGGCTTTGTGTAAACTTCCATGTTTTAGAGGACACGCTACACACCAAGCTGCAAATATATCTTCGGGAATCACCTTGTTGATTCAGAATACTTTCAAAAGTCATCCCATCCATTTTATTTTTCTCAGATAGTAAATAATGTGCAGGTAGAATTTTCTCAGAAAGTATATGCCTTTGTCACAGTCTACCAGTAAAAAATATATATATACATCTTCTAAAAGGGGCCATTTCAAATGGTTTCTTTCCTAGGCTTCCTGTTATGTGATGTTTAATACAGTGCTGGTTTAACTGAGTTAATTGTATTTAAAGTGCCTTTCTTTTATGTTTGAGCGATTTACAGGACTGTTAAGTGAGTTAAAAAAAATTCAGTGACAGGAAATTAAATTAGAAAAAATTCAAACTACACATTGGCTAAAGAAATTAGGGATAGCTGAAGGCTTTTGCACGGCATAATCTTACTATTAAAACGGATGAGAATAATCCATTCTAAGCATTACCCCACTTAACATATCAATACCCTTGCATACCTGACTCATCAACTCATTACCGGGGAGGTAGTAACAAATCGGGATTATTTTTAAAAAAGCAGGCTATATGATAGTTATATACATAATGGAATGATGTATAATAATTCATGCCTGCCGTGTTTTCATTGCGGTCCTGTCGCCATAACGGTGCGCTGCTCTGTGGTGCGTTTCAGGGCAAGCTCTGCTTAACGACGCCTCGTAGCTAGTCTCAAAGCCCCACGGGGCTTTGCATCTGATAAGTTACCGGTCGGTTTCGAGCTTTGCTTCGTACCGTCAGCGACACCGTTGCCAGCCAAACAGCGAGCGAGCGAGCGCACACGCGCACAGCGTGAAATCTGACGTGATGCTCTTGCCATCGTCCCATTCAGCCGGTTAGTGGGATCCTCCCTTCAGACGGTCGTGCGTCTGCGCTGCGAACGTAGAAAAAAAAAAGGCATTTTGTCGGAGCGGTGTTTCAATTAACAGAAAGAATAAAATATAGGTAACGTGACCCGGATCGGTTTCCTGCGGCAATGTAAAGATGGCGAGAGTGCTTCACAACTTGCTATTATTAGTAGTCAGACTTGCGCTGAAAATCAGACTTTTGGGTTATTGGTCATTGATATACGGGTATTGTGCTCTCTGCGCCATCGTAGCCTTGCTGAAACTTTGGTGGAACATCGTCTTAAGGCCGACAGCCACCTTCCAATGGATGATTCGTGAAATTCCCCCTGCTTGCCTGAGTGACACGTCCTTGGGAACCCACTGTTACGTTAGGATCAAGGTAAGAATCCCTCTCGATCTCGGACGGCGAGTTTTCTCGCGTCCGTGCAGAAAAAAAGCCCATTGTGTGTTTGAATAACTCGCACGCGGAGGGTCGTTCGCGTGTAAATACGGCTTCGCACCTTTCCTCCGTGACTCGTCGTGACATGCCAAACGGGGCCTAATATTTGAGCTGAAAATGAGGCGTCGGACTGGTTTGATGGATCGGTTTCGCAGAGCCCCGGTGGTGCTGATGGAACAGCTCCCCAGCATCCAAGCACCAACCTACCCAGTCCGCGGTAACCATTATGTAATTGAATATCATGCCACAAAAGCCTCACTTAACAAAAACACCCTGAGTGGTAAAGAAGTATTCCCACCACCTACTTTACCTCACCCTTTACCTCCATTATAATGTACTAGAAATAGCCAGGTAGCTGGATGGTTACCGATATCATTGTATATACTTTATCATTATAATGACAATATTAGATCAATTAAGAATACTGTATCTCTTATATAATGTTATAACACTTATCCCTCGTGGAAGTTATATTGCTGTAAAAAAAAAAAAAAAGTAAATGTCTTGTTCTGGGGGGTGATGGCTGCTGGCAGGAATGATCTGTGGTGCCTTTCTGTCTTGCACTGGGATGGACAAAGCTTCACACTGAAAACACTCTTTTGTTACTTTACTGCGTTTTGTAGAGGATGTGATGAATCATCCATTATCTTCAGCATTCTTTTCTGGATAATGGGCTCCAGAGGTAACTCCAGCATACAGTCATGGCCAAAAGTTTTGAGAATGATGCAAATGTTAATATTTACAAAGTCTACTGCTTCAGTTTTTTTACGGCAATTTGCATATACTCCAGAATGTTAAAAAGAGTGTTCAGCATAACAGCAATTAATTGCAAAGTCAATATTTGCCCAGAAAATTAACTTTATCCCCCAAAACACATTTCAACGTCATTGTTGCCAATAAGGCTCCAGGACGCCCAAGAAAGACCAGCAAGTGCCAGGACCGTCTCTTAAAAGTGTTTCATCTGTGGGATCGGGCTAGCAGCAGTGCAGACTAGCTCAGGAATGGCAGCAGGTAGGTGTGAGTGCATCTGCACGCACTGTGAGGCGGAGACTCTTGGAGCAAGGCCTGGTCTCAAGGAGGGCAGCAAAGAAGCCACTTCTCTCCAGGAAAAACATCAGGGACAGACTGATGTTCTGCAAAAGGTACAGGGAGTGGACTGCTGAGGACTGGGCTAAAGTCATTTTCTCTGATGAATCCCCTTTCCAGTTGTTTGGGACATCTGGAAAACGGCTTGTTTGGAGAAGATGAGGTGAGCGCTACCACCAGTCTTCTCTCATGCCAACTGTAAAGCATCCTGAAACCATTCGTGTGTGGGGTTGCCTCTCAGTCAAGGGAGTCTGCTCTCTCACAGTTTTACCTAAAAACACAACCATGAATAAAGAATGGTACCAGAATGTCCTCCGAGAGCAACTTCTCCCAACTGTCCAAGAGCAGTTTGGTGATGAACAAGGCCTTTTCCAGCATGATGGAGCACCTTGCCATAAAGCAAAGGTGATATCTAACTGGCTTAAGGAACAAAACATAGAGATTTTGGGTCCATGGGCTGGAAACTCCCCTGATCTTAATCCCATTGAAAACTAATGGTCAATCATCAAGAGATGGGTGTAAAAACAAAAACCTAGGAATTCTGACAAAATTCAAGCATTGATTGTATTTCTGTACGTGATAACAACATCTGACATACACACATGAAAACCAGAGGGCAGCAGATCATGTGTAAATATAATATTTGTGTCATTCTCAATACTTTTGGTCATGAGTGTAGATAGAGCCAGCCTTCTCCATTTGTTTTGTTTGATTTCTTTAAGTCTGTGGCTCCGATGCTGCTGTCCCAGCAGATGGTCGCAAAGCTGATTGCACTTTCAATAACGGACTTATTGAATATATGTAACATTTTGATTCAGATATTGAAAGATCTCAGCTTCCTTAAGAAGTAGAATCTGCTTTGTCCCTTCTTATAGATGGCTTCTATGTAACTTTTCCAGTCTATTCTGTTGTGAAGCAGAAGTCAAAGGTACATGTAATTCCCCACCACCTCCACCTCTTCTTCCATGATGTTAATGACGCTTTTTTTTTACTTATGTTCCTCCTGAAGTCAACAAGCATATCTTGTTTTCCTGGTTTTCATAAACTTTTCAATGAAGCAAGAGATAACCCCTTCAGCATGCAGTGTGATACCTTTGGTTAAAGACATTAATCAGTTTATATTGTTAACAATTTTCACAAATAAAGTTAGGAATAAATGCCTTGTCAATGGATAGTAAAAGTAATCTCAAGCTGTAAAAAACAGTTTAAATGTTCTGGCTTTAAAATCTAATCAGAGTGATCATCTTTGTTATGTTGTATGTGTATGCAAGCAAGTGAGTGCTCTTACAGAAAAATCTTTGATATGTTTTCTTTTTTTTTTGTTTATTTCACTTACAATAAAATACATTATAACTACACAAAGATCTTCAGTAACATCAAGAAAGGCAAGACTTGTATGAAGAACTTTTGTTGTTTTTTGTTCGCTGGCTGTCCAGCTTCACATAGCTACGTGTTGAGTGCAAATTTCTTTCTGCTATCTTTTCTGTTGTGCCATTAAATGAAAATCATGTTCTTGTATGCATTTCACATTTTTAAAACAAACTATTTTAAGAAGCAAGAGGTGCTCTTTGTTTGCTTGATGATATTCTGTGTTTTGATAATCTCATTCCAATTTGTCTATTGACCCAAAGGAAAATAAGCTTATTTCCGATACCACATTCCTTATGCCGCTACACTCAGTAGGATTGCCGACTTCTTTTGTTGTGGTTTAGGAAAAGACTGTGAACTCAGTCTTTTGTGCTTTAATGTGTTTGTATGTCTTCTCTCCACCCAGGAGTCTGGCCTAAGGTTTCACTATGTTGCTGCTGGAGAGCGAGGAAAGCCACTCATGCTGTTTTTGCACGGTTTCCCCGAGTTCTGGTAGGCCAAAGGGACATTCCGATTGTGATAAATGCAAGAGCTCATTGGTGAAATGCTGCAAGCTAGGCTGTAAGATTCAGTTAAGTGCAGTTGCACTGTATTTTCCAAATGAATAACCTGGAGTGTACTGTTAAATCTCTTGGGTCTGGCTTTGTGACAGTAAACACAAATCCACACCAACAGACATGATTTGCTGTTGGAGGGAAAGTAGATACAAAGTATCCAATATCTCCTCTCTATATGAAATGTAAAAATATGTTGAACCTTTTCCCCTGATTGGGGTGAATAAGATGGCGAGAGCTGTAAGCCAATTTAATATATATCTTACTGTTGAAGCTGGGGGCAGGACAGAAATGAATTAACTGTTGATGGGACAGGTTTCTGCTTCACTTGCTGTATCATAGTAGCGAGTAATTGTGATAAATGTGAGGAGGCCAGAAAGACCTCCCCCACCTTTTTTTTTAATCTCTCGTAGAAAAGAAAAGAGACAGTGAATATGGGTCAGAATGACAATGTTGAGTTGTCCAACTGGCTTGCCTTGCTTTAATCTACATCTACAGTATATTCCATGATCAATGTAGTAGTCTTATCCTGGCCAATTAGAATCACAGGGAGGACTCTACATCTCACTTTCAATCACTCAACTGGGAAGAAGAGGGGATGGAGGATTAGAAGGAAGAGGAGGGGGAAGGGTGTGCATCAGGCATGATGAGGTTGCATCTTCCTCACTGTAGGCTAGATCTTTGATTAGGAAGCCAACTTGATAAGTGGGTGGGTTGGAATACAAAATACCCTCTTTTTCAAATAGAGGTGACCTCCACTCAAGTGATAAGAAAGCTGAATTCTAGCTTAAAAAAAACTCAGCATGGTGATTTTGTAACTACCTCAGATTCACTGTGACCTCAAAGAGTCACTATTGAGAACTTATGAAGCGACATTTCTCCATTTTTTAAAGTGGCAACTTAAGTTGCCATTTTGACTTGGAGACTACAAAGATTTGATAGTTTGCTTTTGATTTTCTTATCTTTGCACAAATAAGATCATAATGTGTGAAAAAAATTGAGCTAAATCAAACCATTCAAGTTTAGTTGCATTTTGTAGGATGCAAATAATATTCCTACAGGTTTTCCATTGCTCTGTGATGGACTGGTGACCTGTTCATGATGTACTCCGCTTCTCAAACAATAAAAGTTGGGATAGGCTCCAGCCCCTCCAAGACCCTACCAGGAATAGACAGTATAGAAAATGAATGGATGGGTTTACACTTGAATTTTTGATTCATAGTGCTGCTTCACAACTTGTGCTTTACTTTCCAGATGTGCTAGACCCTGTAGAATTCAGTGTAGAGCACAAACAAGGTGGTACAGAGAAGACACAACTTAGGGTTAAGGGTTTGAAAATGATCCCTGTTTTGTGGGTTTTTGAAGGATTCTCTGTCCATGTAAACCCCACGATAAATCAGTCTAATGTAGGTTAAGGTATATGGTTGGAATAGTTCTGTACGTGTACAAATAACCACAGCTTTTTGAGCTTGAGTTTAAAGTATTCAAGATGTTTAAACTTTTATTACACCTTTGTTCAGATTTCTGTCTCTCTATTTTTTTTTTCTTCTTGAGAACATAAACATTGTGGCGTTGCTTTATTTATTTGTCTTGGCTTATTTATTGGCTGTTAGGAGGCCCTCTACATTTAAACACATCTTGAAATCATGAGAAAGGAATTTATACCTTTCTTTGTTTATGTTAAATCTGTGTGCTTCAGGTTCTCCTGGCGCTACCAGCTTCGTGAATTTAAGAGTGAATTCCGTGTGGTGGCCATCGACATGCGTGGCTATGGGGAATCCGACCTGCCGCTCTCCACTGAGAGTTACCGCTTTGATTACCTGGTCACTGATGTTAAAGACATTGTCGAGTACCTTGGTAAGGGCATGTGGAAAATATGAATATCTTAAATAATGAGAACACTCCATAGACTTGACAGAGTTATGTCAATGTCTCAAGTCAAAAATGTTGTTTATCAAAGTTAAACTGTGAACAGCCATCAGATCTGCAGTGCAGCATGACGAACTTCCTGTTCCTGTTCTTACCCAGCAGGCTGCTGACTGCATGGTAAACTAGCAGGGTGCAGGCCTTAGGCGGTCTTTCCATAGCAACATCAGTGAATAATTATTTGTTCCTCTTTTTCCCATTTTCTTAGAATTATTCTTTATTTTAGCTCCACTGATGAATTCTCTATGTACTGAAGTGTCAGTGAAGATTGTCTAATGATAGAGATTCAAATTTTTACCTTCCAAACAAATGTGTGAAAAGTATCCGTTTTAACCAACAGTATTTTCACCATGGAGCTTTTTAAACATATTAGATGTTGAAAATGACCATTTACTTAAAAATGTATGCACATCTTTAAAAAGTTGTGATCACAGTGCTTAACCACTAAGTTGCTTTTTACTGTTCTTTTAACATCAGCCTGTAACCATCTGTAAAGTGATCACACAAGTTTCTGCACCTTTGAGAAAGTTGTAATAGATGCACTATGCAATTTATTATTGTGTTTAGTATTGTGTTTCTTAAATATGCAAGGCCTTCGATGAAAAAGATAAAGTCGGATGGGAAACATGTTGCTCTAAAACAAAACCTTTAGGGTTGCCCTTTCCACTTGCTGGTTCCAAAATCATTATTGCACCTTTATTCCATCTAAGATGTTAACTTTGAATCTAATCCCATTAACTAGTCTGATAGTCTGAACAGGTGAACTGCACTTGGTTGTGTTGGATCTGTTAATGATATTTTAATTATCTATTTTGTGTAATGAACAGATGTTACAAGTGGGCAAATATCTTTTTTGTGGGTGTCAAACTAACTGTTAATTAATTAATTTTAAATTTTTAAATTTTTGTTTATGTCATTTGCAATTTTTTGCTTTATTTTTTTTAACAAGGTAAACAACATCGTGACTTTTTGGGGGGCTGTTGAAATATAACCCCCTTTAAGGCAAAGATTACATTTGTCATATGAAATGGCTAATTTTTTTCATAAACTAATTTTTTTTTTCAAGTTTTATTTCCTTTTTTTATTGTAGTAAAATGATATCATTAATTACACTGGCACAAATATCTGGTCAGCATTGACCTGTCAGGTCAACTTGTTTGGGTGAGAAATGTCAGCAAGAAAGTTTATCAAACATACTACTAGTCCATTCAGTGAAAACTAAATCTTAATCTTTTTGTCTACAAAAAAAATCTTTAACTGTCAAACTCACCCTTGTCTTTAAGTTAATGTGTATTTTGTGTATAGTGACTTTCATCAAAACTTCCCTCAAATGTGCCTTCACGTGAGGAAGACAGGCCACAAGAATAAAACAAAATTAAAAACATTTGCTTGTGGGTTATAAAATTGATTATAACCTTCAGAGAACTCTCTTTTTTGGAATACATTTCTCATATAAATGTGGGGGCTAACCGTAATCCTAGTCTCTTATGAATGTACAGTATCAGAGTCTTTCAGTTCAATTCAATTAAATTTTATTTATATAGCGCCAAACCACAACAACAGTTATCTCAGCGCTTTCCAAACAGAGCAGGGCAGACCCTACTCTGAGTTATTTACAGAAGCCCAACAATTTCCACCAAGAGCAAGCACTAGGCGAAACGGGCAGGGAAAAACTTCCATTTAAGAGGCAGAAACCTCGAGCAGAACCATGGCTCAGGGTGGGCGGCCATCTGCCTCGGCCCGCAGGGGGTGAGGGAGAGAGAGGGCAAGAGAGAGAGAGAGTGAAGGACAGAGTGAGCAGAGGGAGGCAGCCTACACAGTAACACATAGACTGGGTGCAAAATGGAAAAGATATTGATAGTGATGATAATAATAGCAGTAATAATAGGAATAAAGCTATGAAAAGTGGTTGTAATTGTGGCAAAGTAGGAACACGGGGACAGCAGGATACTCCTAATCTTCTGTCTTCTGTGATAATATTTACTTCATTATAATTTGTTTTCCTTGACAGGGTACAACAGATGTTGCCTTGTTGGCCATGACTTGGGAGGGACCATAGCATGGCTGTTTGCTATCCACTACCCTGAGATGGTAACAAAACTCATTGTCCTGAATTGTCCCCATCCTTCTGTGTTCACAGGTATGATTTCACCATGTTCGAACGAACAGATCCTCCAACAGTTCCCTTTAGGATCAAGAAAAAATAATGTTTAAAACTAATTAGAGAGACCATGCTTTGACTCTTGTATTAGTACCATAATCATTATAATTAATTAGTCAATATTTCAATTCAGCTGTATACTTGTACCATGCTGACAAATCCTCATAAGGATCAATATGATGAGAAACTAATGACAGGAGATTTAATGAAGCTGAAGCAGCTTGTTTAATTGGTGCAAAAAAAGTTACCAAGAGTGAAAGCATTAAAGACCTCGCTATGTGTACAAAACTGCAATTAATTATTTAAAAAGACAACAACAATGAAACCATCTCTCCCCCAGATTATGCCCTACGTCACCCCAGCCAGCTGCTGAAGTCCAGCCATTTCTTTTTCTTCCAGTTGCCCCACTTCCCGGAGCTCATGCTTTCCATCAATGATTTCAAGGTGGTCTCGTAATGTGCAGCCTTAAGTGGCTTCTTCAAGGTTAAGGTGGCATGTGCATGCCTCGGTGTGTGAAATACCGTGTGCGTCTGTCGCTACTTTGAGTATGTGCTTTAGTGTGATATGAGAATACAACCTGGTGTGAAAGTGAACATAATTATCAATTATTCCCACAGAAAGGTAATAAATGCATTTCATTATGTCAGATCAGATTAACATATGAACATATTGGCTTATTGTCCCAGTGTGCCCATGTGACAAGGGTGCATCAAGTTTGGATGATTATTATACTCCACGTTAATGGGTTTCAGGCTGTGACTTCACGTTTGCAATTTACTAAGTGGGATTATCATTGTATTCAGATAAATTTAACAGTAAAACTATCACCATATGCTTGAGCAGATTTGTAGATTTCAGAATAAGGAGCACAGCATGTAAAGCTGTTCAGCCAGCAGTAAACTGGGGTGCCAGAAGGGCAACTGAAGGTCATCAGAGCAGATTTCGCGGCCTTGTCTGGATTATGTTACAGCAACGTGGATATATTTCTGTTAAATGGTTTCAAATGCACAAACTAACGCAGCATTTGTTGCTGTGTCTGCCACAGTCTCTGAAGGCTTTGTTCACCAGCCGCAGCACAGGGATTGGAAGGAAAGGTCGGTGGCTCACAACAGAGGACCTGGAAGCCTATTTGTATGCACTGTCACAGCCAGGAGCTCTAACAGGAGCACTCAACTATTACAGAAATGTATTCAGGTGAGATATTCTCTCTCTCTTATCAGATAAAGGGAATAAGGTTGTATATATACATTCATATACATTTATGCACACACAGACACACACATACCCACACACACATATATGCATATATATATAATATACACATGAATGAATGAACAAATGAATGAATTGTTCTATTTCAGATGATACCACAAATAAAAGCTTATCAGTAAATAATAATTACAAAGAAAATTATTACCAAATAACACATACATATAAATCAGTACTAACACCACATCACATATCAATATATACACATTTTAACATAAATAGTAAACTAATAATATAGACAAAATATCCAATTGTATAAAGATGCAAGTATATAAACCCTCAGATGTAGCCTTAATCAGTGGAATGTCTAAAAAAGGGTATGAAAAAGTAAAACTTATTCATTTTTACCTTCTACCTCGTATTGCCCATAGAATAAACTTCCTGAAGCCAGGCTTCAGCAACCACAGTATCAAGTTGCTGCAACAGAGGACCAGGAGAAGTGAAGAGGGGCAAGCAGCTATAAATGCACCACATGGAGACACACAACACACACATAAATACACAGTGCTGAATAGTGATACCATTCACCTCCCCTCTTCATTACAATACAGGTTGAAAATGATCAGTTTGAGCCTTTAAAAAAAAAAAAAGGACTCATGTTTGGACTTTGCTTCTGATTTTTTGGAGTTTGTTCCAAACCTTTGCACCACTGACTAAAATACACAATCACTTCATAGTGGTTTGAACCCTCAATGTACTGAAGTTAAGATTTTCTCTGGTATCACAGACCCCCACTCCATCAGTGAAGATTTTTTAAATATTATCTGGAATTTGTTTATTTCTAACTTTATACATCAGCTGAGCTGTTTGAGAGTCTACCAGATCAGGGAGTTTGAGAAGGTAGCACTTTATAAATAATAAATTGGTATGGTCGTGGAATCCTGCTTTATGAACCATTCTGATGGCTCTTTTTTAAGATAATATAAGATATACTTTATTGATTTCACAGTGGAGAAATTCACGTGCCACATCGGCTCTTGTAATCAAAAGAAGGTGATTGCACAAGTTATTGCAGTTATAGTGCAGCATTGTGAAGTCTGATGGCAGCAGGGATAAATGATCTGCGGTAGTGCTCCTTTTTGCAAACAGGGTATATAAGTCTTTCACTAAAGGAGCTGCTCAGCTCCTTCATGGTGTGGTGCAGGGGGTGAAAGGTGTTTTCCATGATATATGTAAGCCTGGACAACACCCTCCTCTCGGCCACTTCCTCCACCGAGTCCAGAGGGCAGCCCAGGACAGAAGTGGCCATTCTCACCAGCTTATTCAGTCTCTTTCTGTCCCGCACTGCGCTGCTGGGGCCCAGCAGACGACAGCGTAGAGGAGGGCTGAGGTCACCACAGAGTCATAGAAGGTTTTAAGCAGGGGTCCGCTCACTCCAAAGGACCTCAGCCTCCTCAGGAGGTGGAGGCTCCGGCCCTTCTTGTACAGGGCGTCGGTATTCTCAGTCCAGTCCAGTTTATTATTGATGTGAACACCCAGATACTGTATTTGAAACTCTCCACAGTTTCTATGTCTTGCCCCTGGATGTTCACGGGGGAGTGAGGCGGGGCTATTCTCCTAAAGTCGATCACCATCTCCTTGGTCTTGCTGGTGTTTAGGCACGGATGGTTCTTCTCACACCAGAACACAAAGTTCATGATGACCGACCGGTACTCCAGCTCGTTCCCCTCAGACACACAGCCCACAATGGCTGAGTCATCGGAGAACTTCTGGAGGTGGAAGCTGTCCGTATTGTAGGTGGAGTCCGAGGTGTAGAGAAATGGAGACAGAACGGGGCCCTCGGGGGCCCTGGTGCCACCTCTGACCGACAGCCATACCGCCGCACATGCTGAGGGCGGCCATTGAGGTAGTTGATGGTTCAGGGAGAAAGATGTTTGTCCACCCCAGCGTCCTCTGGCTTTCCCCTCAGCAGCACCAGTCTGATGGTGTTGAAAGCGCTGGAGAAGTAAAAAAACATGACTCTCACAGCGCTCCCGGGGGTCTCCAGGTGGGTGAGCGCCCACTGCAGGAGATAGATGATGGCGTCCTCTACTTCAATTTTTGGCCGGCAGGCACACTGCAGGGTGGGGCTCACCACGGTGCGTAGGTGGGTAAGGATGAGGTGCTCCATGGTCTTCATCAGATGGGAGGTCCGGCTGACTGGTCTAAAGTGGCTAAAGAGGTCCTTTGCATGCAGCTTTTTGGAACTGGAACTACACAAGGCTTCTTCCACAGGGTGGGGACCACCCCCAGGTATAGACACACGTTGTAGGTGTAGCTGAGGACCTCACAGAGCTCATCTGCACAGGTCCTCAGCAGCTTTGGGGCGATATTGTCCCTGCTTCAACAAACCTGATTCTGATTAAGTGGTTCAGTTCAAAGGCTCTGCACAAGCCTGATTATGGCACCCTGACCAGAATCAGGTGTGTTGAAGCAGGGAAACTTCTAAAACCTGCAGGACACCGGCCCTCAAGGACAGACTTTGGGCACCCTTGGCCTAGATCATCCATTGCAGGACTACTCCACTGATACCATAGCACTCCAATTTGATTAGTGTTTCATGATTTACTATAAAATGCTTTTCCAAGATAGAAAAAACACCGACTGCAGATTTCTTTTTGTAAAAGGAGCTGGTAACTTCTTAAATCAAGAACTACCATTGCTGTGAACTTTGTGATCTAAATCACTACTGACTTTCAGCGGTTCACCAGTTTAAGTTTATTAATCAATGTATACAATCTGCCCACAAATAATTTTTCCAGAATTTAGGAAAATTGTGGACGTGGGCCTACAATTTGTGAAATGGTGTCTATCCCCACATTTATAAAGTGGAATGACATTTGCCTTTTTCATCCTTTATGGAGATTTACCTGTGAAATTACATATTACAGATGTTAGTCAGAGGCTGAATAATTTCTTCAACTGTTTTTTTAATTATTGCCATCTCAATGCCATCACAGTCAGTGCACTTTTTTTTTAGCATTTATTGATAATATCCATCATGTCCCTTTCTGCCTCTGCGGTGATAAACATTGAACAAGAATTTCTTTTGATTAATGTTTCATTCAGAGCTCCAGCTATTTCAGAATGTGTGTTTTTTGTGCCAGTTTAGGTCCCACACTTACAAAATATTCAATAAAATTATTAACCACATCTTTGCTTTTTATCATCAGCATTGTCAGTGTAAATATTCTTAAAGTGAACTTTACATGCATGACCTGGTGTGCCATCTGCTCCCTTCTCAAGAAATTAGTTATATTAGAATAGGATTGTGCACTTGTGCACAAAATAAATCTCACTGACCTGTGCTCAATTAGCATCTCCTCACATTGAGAGCGGTAGGAGCCTGGAGCTCAACACACACGGACTAAGATTGATGGACCCACCCCATGCCATTTCACAGTTAATCAGCAGAGAAAAATGATGTATTCAAATATTCATTAATATAACAAAAATGTGCTAAATATACAAAAATCTTAGAAAGGAAAATGCTTTTTGTCTGTAGTAGATGAAGTTTTACATTTTTGTATGTACGAATAATATCTATGCTTGAATTTAAATTGAATTGAATTAAACTTCATTGATTACTGAGGGGAAATTGAGTACCAGTACAACCCGTACCAAGATGAAACGGACAAAACACATAGATACACCAGTTCGGGAAGACTGTGGTAGCAGCCACATACCATAGCGCACTGTTTTTCTTCAGAAAAAAGATACATCAAGAAAGGGGTTGCAGGAAGAGGGGGTAAAAAGGCCCAGTGCCATGCCTCCTACAGGGGACATAACAGTGATTTAAAAAAACACCTCAGTACCCTAAAGCACAATTTAAGATGGGATCTGCTGTGCCTTTAATGAGAATGAGATGTAACACAATAAAATATAATAGTTTTTTTTGGTTTTGTTTTAATGTAAACTTTATAAAATAACTTTGTTTGTATTTATGTTGTACATATATTGCCTTTTTTACCTGGGAGTATTTTACCATTAAAATCTCTCACACAAAATAACTTTTTTACTTCTTGTTTCTATCTGTTTTCAGCTCACTTCCCCTGAGCCACAATCAAGTCAGGTCTCCAGTGCTGCTGCTGTGGGGAGAGAGGGACGCATTCTTAGAGCAGGAGATGGCAGAAGCTTGCCGCCTCTACATCAAGAATCATTTTCGACTGAACATTATTTCAGGGGCCAGTCACTGGCTGCAGCAAGACCAGCCTGACATCGTAAACACCCTCATTTGGACCTTCCTCAAGGAGGGAGAGGGGCGTAAAAGCTACAGAAACTAAATCCACATGGAAGCCTCCTCCAGCACTTTCCCCTCACTTGCCACTCCCGGAAAGCCTTGAATATGCCTGTGATACCAAGCAACATAGTGATGATGCAATCATTCTTTAACACACTGTCTTTCACATTTCAGCTATTTTTAAAAAAGGCTAGCAGTTAAGAAAAGAGTCAAAGCACACCTCACTGGAGAGAACACTGAAGAGTATATATGACACATATTCAAGATGTTTTTTGCACATGACATCTGCCTTAAAGTTTGTTGGTTACAGCATTACAAATATGTGGCAGAATTTTTTTTTGTGACTTGTATTGTGTGGTGCCTTTTAACTTTCAAGATGTTATAGTGTAAAGATTTCCAGTAAGACTGGGAAGTGGCATTGTCAGTTGTACTTGTATGTTTCACTGGGTTGCTCAGTTCTTCTTTGAGCAGAGCCCTTTAGGAGCCATAAGCCTCCCACTCCCTTGATCAGGTAGTGTTATTGAAAAGAAATTTCTTTTTTGTAATTTTTTCCCTACAAGATTCTTGCTCATATGTGGAGAATATTGTTATCATGATCTTCCTGTATTGAAATGTCAGTGATGGTTGACTATTGTATAATTTTGTATTTCTTCCTAAACACTGCATTTACAAACTCACTGAGCCAGGTCTACACCTTTTGATTTTATAAATAAACTGAGTAAGTGTCAGACATCACAGTCTGTTTTCTAAACCGAGCTATAAGCAGACAGATCCTGTTTGTAACTGTATCACTGTTAGAGAACCGAAGACATAATGAGAAAAGCCAATATATAAGCATGTGTGTATGTATATGATAGATAGATAGATAGATAGATAGATAGATAGATAGATAGATAGAT
>JABUIW010000200.1:2678794-2705164 GCA_013363375.1 Menidia beryllina | reverse complement strand
AGATAGATAGATAGATAGATAGATAGATAGATAGATAGATAGATAGAGAAAATTTCGATGGTGGTTGCAGCATCTGAACGCGTCATACAACAGCTGTTATGTTTGTATTGCGCATGCGTGACAGCTTCCGGGCCATGGCCGTTCGGCCGATCCTATAGGCAAACCTTGTTTTGTGGGCGGAAAACATCATGCTGAAGTGATGTCAACGACTGTGGTCAGTAGGTCAGCTGCCCTGTAATGTATATACTCTGTAAGTCCGTCTTATAAGGAGACACAAAACCCTAGCGGCAGCAAATTGCTGCTTGTCGGTTTTTTGTCCACGAGTAATTTAGAGTTCATCATTCAGGAAGATATGGTACTGGTAATAGCTTTTTTCTCTCGTTGCTAGCGCTAGCATGCTAGCCTTGGGAAATAAAGATGAGTCCATCATTTCAATTCGAAAGGAGAAAACGCAGAGGCGTGTGACGGTGCAGGTATGTTTATGGGGCTCGAAGGGTTATTTTTGTTGTAGTTGTTTAAATTCTAATAAAACTTCTCTTTAACGTAAACGAGAGTTTGCGTATCAGATGTGATGCACAATGCGTCAGTAAGTCGTATTTCGTTCAAACAAAAACGGTTTTAAATTATTGAAGTAAAACCTATAATAGGTTACTAAGTGTACAGTTAATTTAACATTGTTTTTGTAGATTCTCACGGTCACCTCTTTTAAGTCTTATTAACTGCTCACATTTGAAAAACAGCGCCTCTCATTGTGAAGACGCCTAAATGCTGCTATGTTCCTGTGTTGAAACAAAGTCGTGCTTTATTAACAGCCCAGCCAAACGGGTCAAATTAGAAACGTTTGATTAAGTACAGACGTTTAATATGTAATGTATCCACACAGGTTTTCATGGTACTCTGTATTTAAGATAACATTGTTCATTATCGACTGGCTTACTAGTTCTAATTTTTGCATCTTTTGTGTTGACGTTTTTTCAGGCCTCCAATGAATTTCACACTCTCACACTGTTCTTTACCCTTGCGTTTTATACTCCTTAGAGAATATTATAAACCATGATCCCTTCTGAGGCTGCAAGAGAGTTCCAGCTGAAAGAGCGCAAATACAAAGAGCAGCTCAGGAGATATTTGTCGTCTTCTCTGGCTACAGACCTGAGTAGGTAAGGACATTGATGGAATCCTCTGATCTGCAAAGGCAAGGCACAAAGGCTGACCTTTGATACATTTCAACAGGACTGACGCAACACAAAGATTTTTTTGCTGACTGTGAATGTAATACAAAGAAGCCATTCGATAAAGCTCTTTTTGAGATTGGAGTTAGTTGCTTTTTTTTTTTATTCTTTCATTATATCTATTTTTAATTGTATACATTTATTACACTAATAAAAGAGGTTGCAACAATTATTTAGCTTTTGCCTTAAGGCCCCTTGTTGGTAGCCTTCTCTTGTTGTACTGTAGCGCAATACAATTGATATTTATTACCTACAGTGCTGAACATTAAACTGGTGTACATTGTGCAACAACAACATACAGTCAAAATATAACATGCACCACCACCACTACAGGATTTCAAGTAATATCTAAGGGACATTTTCCATATACAGTTGTGAACAAAAGCCCCAAAAGTTGAATGGGAAAGCTATTTGAAATTTTAAACTTTAAGACATATTGGCAAAGCTGTACAGTAACTTTTTAAGATTCAAGCACTGGTGCTAAAAAAGTTTCTTATCACACAAAAAAAGTTTTAGCACCAACACAAATTATCTCTAAAATCTTTAAAGCCCAACAGTAGCAAATATTATTAATAAAAAAGCGCTTAAAACACTTCAAACTGCTTATATTATTAATAAAACACACTGACAAAAAATATTGCGCTCAGTAAGAAAACAATCAGAATTATCTTTAAATGTTTGTTCATCAGTTTGTAAGTGATGCAAGCAAAATAACCTATTTATTTAAAGATATTAATATAGATGTGTTTGATACATAAGTTGTTGAAGAATGCGACAATAAAATGTTTTCAATTTGTGTCACACTGAAATGTGTATACTATATAACTTTTACAGAAACACATTCAATTTCTAACATTTAATACAGCCTAAACGACCATCTCCCTGCGTTGGACCTGGTTGTCATAAGATGGAGGGATATCTGCTCCATTCTTTTTGGAAAATTAGATAAAACTCCTCAATTTAGTAAACGGAAGCCCTTCTTTTGCGATACAAATGGCCACATTCATCTTTACTCCATTAAGCTCAGCCTTCTCCACTCTGGCCACTCCAGCCTTGAGGAAGTGTAGGAAATTACCAGCACACTCTGGTTGTTGTTTTGAGATGAAGCCATCCACAATGTGATGTGTGGGGGCACTTTTTCAACGTATGAATTTTTCATTTTGAATAAACCTTGACAGAGTTAAGCATGCTGGTGGAAACATGATGTTTTTGGGCCTTTTTTGTTCTAGCAAAGAAGACATGACGACTGTTCTATGTTAAAGGAAGAATAAACAAGGCCATGTATCGGGAGATTTTAAGGCCAAACCTATCAGTGAAAAGCATTGAAGATGGAAAGTGGCCAGGTCTTCCAGCATGAAAATTATTCCAAACACACCGCTCAGGCAATAAAGAAGTGGCTCCATAAAAAGCATTGAGGTCCTTGAGTGGCATAACCATTCCCCAGACCTCAACTCAAGAGAAAATATGTAGAGGGAGTTGAAAGTCCATGTTGCCCTGCAGCACCCCCATAACGTCCCTGCTCTAGAGGAGACATGTATGGAGGAATTGGCCAAAATACCAGCTACAGTGTGCAGGTATATTGGCTTGGGGGAGGCTCACAGGAAAATTTTGACTTCTATCATTGCCAACAAAGGTTATATTGATAAAATATTGATCAAAATATTGATCTGAACTTTTGTTATTGACCAAATACTTATTTTACACCATAATTTACTAATTCATTCTCACCTTTCTAAGTAGGAGAATTTGTACAATCACTGGCTAAACTACTTTTTTTTCTCCACTGTGTTTGTGTTTGTCTACCTTTCATTTATCTAGATATCTAGCTATCTATCTATTGGTCTTTGTGCAAGAGCAAGATATTTACAAGTAAATTGTTTAATTGGAAACATACAATTGGAATTATATAGTGTGGAAGTAGGATCCCTGAACTTTGTAGTCCTTGTAGTTATTTTGCATTGTGTTTTTAATTTTGAGGGAACTGCTTCTGAAAATGTGTTGCATTGCATCTCTGCAGGTTGTTGGAGGAGGAACTGGAGGCAGATGTTTCCCTGTATGCAGACTGTGGTTCAGCCCGAGCACACAGAGCCATGCTATTGGCCAGAGCTCCACATGTCCTGCAAGGACAGAATCACAAAGATCCCATTATTGTCCATCTGCCGGGCTATGAGCTCCCTGCCCTGAAAGATTTTCTTATGTATGCACTCCATTGTTTTGCATTTTCTGATTTTGGCAACCTGTATTTCTTTCACAAGAAAGTATTTTCAAAGTTCAAACCTTATTCAGCACCTTTTTGTTTAGTTTTACATGATTCCTCAACATGCTTTCTATTTGCTGATGTACATGACCTTAATCTGTTAGTATCTTTGACTCTTAATTATACATTGGCTAAAAGGTGTTGGATTTGATTGATTTACTACTCCCCCCATGTAGTTAATATTCACTATTCACTGCTGCTTTTCAATAATCTTTGTCTAAAGGATGGTCTAAATGTGGGGTGACGTGTCATCCAGTTCCACATTTCATACTGATTGAATGCATTTAGTACATTTTGTTCTTATTGCAAGCAGTCAGGAAGATGTTATCTGAGTTCTAGCATTAATACTAAAAAGACACTTTCATGTACATGATGAAAAAATTAATAATGACAACATTTACCGCAGATTCTAAGTGGCTTCAGCTGTTATCATTCACACCTGTGGTATAGCACTAATAAGGGTTTGTGCATAGCAACAGGTGCAAAGTAACTTCATCATCCAACGGAGGCAGAAAATGCTGCACAGTTCAGAATGCGGCATATTGTGTGGATGTCGCCACAGTGCTTGAAATGATTGCATTTAAATACACCTGAAAATCCTTATTTTAATTAACTATCAGAATCTAACCCTGCAGGCAGGTGTACACAGCAGACCAAAGTATGCGAACAACTGAACGAGTCTCAGAATATCCTCCACAGCCAGCAGACCATCAAAGTCCCACAGACTCAGGTGAATAGACCAACAGGTGTGTTTATTCAGTTCTGTGACCACTCAGCTGCCCTCCTCCATCTGCATTCCTTACATCGTTTTAGCTGAATCATAATCCACTTATAAACTAATCATATTCAAATCCCTGTTGTTGCTGCTGCTAATTACCGCATGGCCATGCTAAATACTTGACTGAGCATTTATTTTAGTGAAGTACTCCCAATGCTTTTCTCCTCCTACTGATCATTCTCACTTTGTTTTTCAACTCCTCTTTAGGCACTGGTATTCTTGAACCAGCCTCTGGGCTTGGAGCTGACTTGCTGGATCTTTACGAAAGAGGAGAGCAGTGTGATATCACCATTCAAGTAGCAGAGCAGGTCTTTTCCTGCCACAGGTATATTTATTTTTGGAGCCCTCCATATACCTAAATATAGAATGTGCAAGTCATTGAGTTTTTTCAAGCTAGTAGTAGCAGCTTGTAACTATGGAGACAGGTTCCTGCACAGGGGAAAACCAGTCGGCACAGTCTCAGAAAGAAGCAGTACCCTATGTTGGGGTTGCTCTGCCACTGTGATCATTATGACAGCTGTGTGAGCTGCAAGACAGAAACTGAGCTCAGGGGCCCCTAACTCCTTGCCCAAAGCTCTACCTGATTGTTACTATTTACATATTTACATCTCTGGAGATGTGCTATCCAGTTTGTAAAGATGATAAAGGTGCAAAATTGAAAGCTTCATTTTTAGTTTTACACATACGGTTAAAAAAATTGTAAACTGCATATAGGCAAATCTTCAGAGAGACAAC
The DNA here is from genome assembly GCA_013363375.1 of Menidia beryllina. Classification (NCBI taxonomy): domain Eukaryota; kingdom Metazoa; phylum Chordata; class Actinopteri; order Atheriniformes; family Atherinopsidae; genus Menidia; species Menidia beryllina. Next base: position 2,700,165 of record JABUIW010000200.1, on the reverse strand, counting down.
ATTTTTCTTGCCAGTCACCTCAAAGCCCATTCAGTATATACAATCCAAGTATACAACACATGAAGTATCTAACAGTGGGTGTATCTGTCATGCAATTTCCTGCTTTATTGGGTTTCTAGGGCAATCCTGTGTGCGCGGTCTCAGTACTTCCGAGCTATGCTCAGTGGAAGTTGGATGGAGAGCTCTAGACAGTGCATCACTCTGCAGGGGTAAGACTAACCCACCAGCATCGTCTAAAAGCAGCACACAGAGATCAGTTATAAAGCAGTTCCCTATGAGTAACAATTCCTCACAGCAGTCTGACTTACTGCGTTAACATTTGATGCCACACAACACAGACCTGACACACATTACCATGTGCCCACAGTACGTAAACACAGACACGCACTTCTGGTGGAATCCTTATTCAGTAAATCTGCTGTTTTTCCTTTTATGGACACATAAATGTCTTCCATTAACTCCGCTACTACCCGTTGTTTTTAGTAAAGGATTTTTTTCTTCTGGGGGAGAGAACTGTCATTTGTCTCAGCATAACTGATCTGAGGGTAACAGAGGAAGACATGGCTGTCAGAATAGAAAATGGCTCAGCTGACACACAAACAAAACCTGTGAGGTTGTCCTCAGTTTGCAGTTACATGCATGAAGCAGTGCATGATATATGGATTTAGGTTATAGGTTTGCCAAATGTATCAGTGGCCCAAAAGAAAAACCCAATATATTCTATGCTTGTACTGATGTTAGCACATACATATGTTTTGATATGGGATTATAAAAACGGTTTCTTTTTCAAAAAAAAATTTTTCAGCTTAGGGCCAGATGAGATGGACATTTTACTCCAGTTCATGTATGGAGCCATTGTCGATTTGCCTAGAGGAGCCAGTGCCAGGTATTGTATGTGAATAAGCATTTGGTTCTAAAATCAGGACGCAGTACTGAGAACAAGCTAATCTGTATGTAATGTTTCCTGCCCAACAGTCAAGTGGTGTTGGCTGCTGACATGTTGGGTTTAGAGGGGCTGAAAGATGTTGTGGAGATGGTTCTTACTCGAGACTACTGCCGCTTCTTTCCTAAGGTTAGCTATACCAGAGAGTGCCTGAAAGGATGCTTTGCATTTCTGTTGAGTAGTAATCATTTGTTAAAATGTATTTAAGAAAGCAATACAAATTATTTTGTTTGTTTTTCTAGCTTTCATTGGCACATTGTCACCATTTGCAAAATGACGAAAAAGAATTAATTCAATATTTATGCCTGAAAATGTTTTTTATAAGTCTATAATGAGTTTCCTGTAATATTATCTTAAATTTGTTTTTCAGTGTCTTTTTCTTCCAAACTTAAAATAATAAGATGTATGAAGTGTATTTTTTTTAAATACCAATTTTATGAAATTTGATTTACTTTATTTGAGTTTTTACTTTTTTTTTTCTCTACACTTGATGACTTTGCCTGCCCACATATTCTAAAAACGTTGCTGAGCTAATGGCTACTGTTTTGTGTTTTTCTTTCTTTGTTACCCCCCACCCCCATATGTAAGCAGCCACTTGATGGGGTCCAGAGAACAGTTCTCGAGTGCCTATCTCTCACACAGGTCTTAGGCCTCCAAAACCTCCACATGCAGTGCATGAGGTAAGTTTCTGTCTACAGCACCAGTTCTCCACACTAACTGTCATTTAATTTAAAAAACTGCCCTAATGTCTTTTAGTATTGTTTTACAGCTTGGTAATGTATTAAGATATTCAAACACTGGAAAAGGTTATTATATAATTAATTTAATTTAATATTTTTTGTCAGCCTTAAAAATTCTCAACACTTCACTATGCCTGCCACTCAAAGTTGGGTTTGTTTTTTTTGTTTGTTTGTTTTTTTCTGCGCTATATATACATCATCATTTGGTGTAACTTTTTTTTTCTTTAAGAGCCATGGGCAAAGGTTCTTATACAAACTGTTTAAATAGAATATTTCTGCACGCGAATTGAAATGTTGTGTTCTTTTTATTGTTATAAAAATTGTGTTTATAATAAAACCTTTTATGATCAGTCTATTTTCTCTGAAGAAGTGCTTGCGTCACTGCTTTGGGTGAAGGCGCTGTTCAGTGTGTTTTTGTCCATCTTCTTAGTTGTAGCCTTCTATCTGCTCTAAATCTCTAATTTGGTATTATACAGAATGCTTTTGTTATCACATCAAGGAAAGTTTTGTACCCTGTTAAGGGCTGGGTGTTAGTATATTGGTGAGTGTCCCTGCCTGTCACATGGGAGACTGGGGTTAGATTCCCCGATGGGTAGATACACATGTATATAATCTACTTCGTAAGTCGCTTTGGATAAAAATGTCTGCTAAATGTGTAAATGTCACCTGAAGTTGGACCTGATAGCTGGAACAGAGAGTACTAGAACAGAGAAAATGGCAAGCTGAATAGAGATATAAAAAGCTATTGTGTTATTTACTTTTTGAAGTTGAAAAAAGTATTGATTTTCTGACTTGGTGTGTCTTGTTAATTTAAGTTTGCTGCTCGGAGACCATAAGTTGATGTATGATTAAAGGTTACATATTGACCTCTATCACATGGATGCAGTTTGATGTCATGTATCACAGTGATCCCTATTGAGCAGTATTATCCTGAAAACACCCTTATTGGTGTTGCAACACAGAATTCTTTAGAATCTCAAATATTTTTTGTTTGCTTTTGAGTATTTGTAAATACTCAAAAAGTTAGAATTTTTTCCAATTTAAATGTTATTTTCCCTATGTAAAACAAAACTCTTAATTTCCTCACTGGCATTTAGCTTATGCCAATACAAACTAGTTGAGGTTACAAAGTCAAAGGAACATTAAATGAATGCATACAACTGAACTGCATTTTAGAATATAGGCAAAGCCTATATTTTCTCTGTCATATGAAGCCACTGTAAATTCTGCTCGGGGAAAAAATGTAAGCAGCTGATGTCTACAATTTGTGTTATCAGATGGGTTGCAGAACACTATGTAAAAGCCTGGTGTGAGAGGAACTTCTCCCTCTTGTCCCCTGAGCTCCAGAGAGCCTGTTTAACCGCTATAACTGAGACAATGGTGAGTTTAACCCACCCACAGTCATCAGCTCTGCTGTATTCATGTGAAAGCAAAGATATCACCAAGTATGGCAGTGTGCTTCCACAGGAAAGATATTTGAACACGATCTAATCAAAGATGTTTGAGTTGTCACTAATTATAGAGAGTGATTTAGGAATAGGACGCAGCTCTAGACAGATGGGTAGTTAACCCGGTTGATTAGTCTTGAGCCTACCTTTTATCTTGGCAAAAGTGGCTGTGTTCTCTCTGAGTAAGCCAGGACAAGACCACTGTTTTTCCCTTCTGGCAAGAGCTGACAATCAGAGCTGGCAAAGAACTGTTACACAGCATCCAGAAGTCACTCTGATCAATGGGTCTTGGGCAAGAATGAAAGAGTCTTTTGATGATGCTTATTTATGTAGAGCAGACTTCTTAAGCTAATAGATATTCTCATTCAGGCTGTGCAGAACGCAGTAACTGTGTTCTGTGGCACTGAGCAGCTGATTGGCAGCCTTCCTGAAGTCAAGTGGGCCCAGCAGGTGAGGAGCCTGGCCACAGAGCTACAGGAGGAAAGCCTGTGTGTTATTGTTCAAAACCTACAAAAAGTAATCCATACCCAGGCCTTCCAGGACCTTTGCCGGGTAAGAAAGCCACATAGCCATGATAACCTGAACCGATTGAATGTGACAACCATTGCAAAACTATATGGTAAGTTTTTGTGATCTTTTTCTTGCTGGTTGCCATTGACTTACAGAGGGAAGAGTTTACCAGAGAACCAGCATTGTTGAAGAAGCTGTGTTCCTCTGTCAGGGAAGGTGTGACTGTGGATAACTGTTGTGATCTTTTTACTGCTGTGAACTGCCTGTGTGGGGATGACCTAGAGGAGGATTTTCACATGGAGCCACAAAAACAAGAGGAGGTAAACTGAAAAAGATACCCAATATCTAATTTATTCTTAAAAGTATGAATGATTTGATTTCTTTAAAACTTATTTGAGTTTTTGCATGTTAATATAATCTTATCTAAGTTAGCGTCAGAGAGGATCTTTGAGACTTACTGAAAAAAATGTTCCTGAACATTATTTATAAGGTAGGAAAAATTTGTGATCTGGTAGTGCTTCAGATTAAGATTTGATTGCCAAGTTAGCGATGAAGCCTCCAGTCAACATTGTGGTTATATACAGACAGGTTCACAGCACATCATATTGCTTTAAGTCCACTCATTTCTGATATTTTGTCTTTGTTGACAATTACAAGGTGTGAAAAAGAAAAAAGGAGAGAAAAAAACAAAAACAAACACACACACAACATAAACAAAACTATATACTGTCCGGATTGGGATATGACTCAAGCTGGTAAACAATGTCCCATATGTTCAATTAGTCACTGCCATGTATGTAATCCACTTTGTCCATTTTCCCACACAGGAGTCCATCTTTAGTCTTATTATGTGGGCATTTCTATTATTTTTAATTGTTTTGGAGGACACTTTTTGCATCTACGGTCACACTGTTTATGGATCTTAACTTTCATTGGTAGATTATGAATTACAAAAACATCATAACATCATAATTTGCAGTTCCTGTCTTACAGGAATCGTAACTCTTTGGTAGCCCTTCTATTTAAGGGGTGACTTTTTAGAGATTAACTTTCTACCTATACCAAAATTAGAAAACTATTAAATATGATTAAATTGATTTGATGTCAGGCAAAGATTTGATGTTTGAGATAAATGCATAGGTGGACATTAGTGAAGTCCTAGCCTTAAATTCAAACTGCCCTTTTTTTGTTGTTGTAAAAAGCTAAATCCCTAAGAACAGGCAGTGACATTCATCTAAAGAAGAGAATTGTTTGCATTTTTCTTAAGTATGATCAGAATATATATTTTTTTATATTTCCGGTGTTATTTTAGAGAAATACATAGTAAAAGCATAGCATTACTTAGTTTTTCAAATGCGTTTTGTGTTGTTGAACTCAAATCCACATATATGAACTATAATCTTTATTGCAGATTGAGATCCCATTTAAAGAGCTGATAAGTGATCAGTTTGATTACAGATTCAATAACTATATTGGCATGCAGACATAACTTCTGAGATGTCTTCTGTAAAAAGTAACCTGGCTGCACAAGTTAAAGCACATAACCCCTATAAGTACTGCACAGTATGGCTGAATGGATTATGTTGAGGGAGACTGACGTGTACAAGCACCCTTCACTAATCTGGTTGTATCTCTGCAGCTAAAGGGTGTGTTGTTTGAAATACAGAAGAGAACGGGAGGTGGCTTCTCTCTATCCTGTCGCGATTTTTCAGAGTCAGATGTGCAAACCTGGAAAGTTGAACATGGGCAACTGTTTGTTACAATAGTGATTTTTCACTGGGGAGTTCAGTGAATTCTGCAACAGAGACAGTAGTCAGGAGGGAGGGTCAGAGAAAGAGAGAGAGATGGGAGGAGGGAGGGTATTTGTTGCCATGGTGAAAGGTTCTCGAAGCAGCTGCTGATTCGCTTGTGCGGTAGTGCACCCGAGCCATTCTTCTCCCTCTCCTTTCTGTGTTAGCGCCAGCCGTTCAGGCAAGAGATTTGTACGCTACGAGGGCGGCTCTGGACATTCCTTCTTCAGACCTTTTATGCAGTTCGTCACACACAAGGATGGAAAACACTATCTTCCAAACACAGAGAGAGGATACTTGCAGGTAGATTGATATTTTATTGAGGCATTATTTGCTTTTCAACACAAGATAATCATGCTGCAGTATATGTTGATGCATGTGGGGTTTTTTTGCCCTTCACTTGCTAAGCGTGCTTGACATAAGCTGATCTAATGTATCTTCTTCTTTATCATAACAACCTGGTCACAACAAAATCATGTACTGTCTGGCCAGATTTTTTCAATGTTGTACTGTCTCTCTGAAGCTGTTTGGCTAATGAGGGCACACCAAAACGTTAAATGCACCAGATGCGCCATGCTTGTTTTTAATGGGTTGAAGCCTGGACTGCTGCTTATGTGGATTATATATTTTAAAAAGCCACCACAGATCCAAATAGCAGACTACTTCCTTATGGCTGACTAAGTATTCTTTTAAAATAAAAAACATAAATATATCAGTTGGTATCCTTGACTGAATGTTACTGTTTTATTTGAAGAGATGAACGGTTGTACTCATCTAGTTTTCATTTATGAACAATTTCTTATAATTTGTAAGTACTCATAAGACATAGATGGATAATATTGTCATTGATGTGTTATTCTGTTGTGTTCTGGGGGCAGATGTGGAAATTTGGGAATGGAAAAAAAAAGTGATCATTACTTAATGAATAATTTATTCTCTTTTATTTACAGACGCGATTGATAAAGGAGACAATCGAAGACTTGGTAAAAAACCTGTATTCAGTAGTTCACAGGTAATCCTCAACATTTGCATGGTTAATTTCAATAGAACTAAAAAGATAAAGATTTTTAATTTTATTTGTTAATATGGAGTCTGAATTTTAGCCATGACTTGTTTTGACTGAACAAACTTGTAAAAGTGAACAACTTTTTTCTCAGATGAGTACATGCAAAGTTTGTGCTCTTGCCTGTCAGAAAAAAGTGTAGTAAATGTAAAAGTGTAATGACATATGACATATGTCGTTATTGTCTCGGCCTCACAACAAATGTATTATCAAATAAGCAGTTGTATATAGCTAAGAGTTCAATAAGAGCTTACTTTTTTAACAACAAAAAAAATCCAAGAAAAGAAATATGTTTTGTGTAATGTATTTTAAAAAATGTTGCCCAACAAAACTTGCTGCCGTAATACAATGATGTGATATGACTGATGTGCTCATTTTCATTTTGCAGTCAAAGACTGTAAAATGCTCTACATCCCTGTCTAAGAGTCCTCCTGTGCCCAGGATTCAGAGGGTGTCTCAAAACAGAAATTCCCCCTCTCATAGTGCTACATCAGTCATGAAATCCGATGGAGTCGGTACAGCTAATAAACCAAGAGATGGGCCCTCCTCCAAAGTAAAGACAGTGAGGAAACCAGGAGACAAGGCTGTCGCAACCAAATCTAGGACATCAGCTGGCTCACCAGTTGTTAATGGCACGGAAACTTCAGCTGCAAAACAGGATGCCATTGGGCCCAGAAGCTTACATGGGGCTAGAGAACAAGAAAAGAAGCCAAATCCAGGTGCAAGACCCAAAACCTCTTCCCCAGGCTACACGCCCGTAAACCAGGAAACGATAACAAAGGCTCAGAAAAGCTCAGCAGTTAAGGCTGATGCTTCTGCTGGTACCACCCAAGCCCACCCCAGTGCTTCATCCACATCAGGGAGTGCTTCCCCAGAAAATGGTGTCAGCAGTCTACACAACGTCAGCCACTTCCCTCCAGGTTTACAAACTTTCTATGACTTTCTCATTTCATCAATCTGACTGGCACATTTGGCGTTTTTTCTATTAGTGCCTGTTCGGCCCAGCAGATTTCTACACGCTTAAGGTGGTATTCCATTGCAAATTAGAGCCGAGCAGAAAGACTTGCGGTGATTTAATTTATACACAGCACAAGCACAAGACAAAAACAAATTACATTTCAACAGCTATGAACCTACTAAACCTTTGAGGGGAACTGCAGTGTTGGTTCGTGTATTAGGTATTAACAGCATGTATTGTCAAAGAAATATTAAATTAAACCTTCATTGTTGCCCTGTTTTTAACAAAGGTGGGGTTTACTTGATGGAGTCACTATCTTATCATGTGACTTCCTGGTCAATCGGCGTCCGGCAGTCTGCCATCGGCTCCACTCAGCCCTGATGGAACCCCGGCTGAGTAGGTGCCAAAATTGTAACTTTTTAGTGGGGCCAGTCCCTCGTGGAAATGCAAAAATACAGTGTAGAGCCGTGCTGTGCTGAGTAGGCACTAGTGGAAATGTGCCAATAGTTCCATGTAGTGTAACACTGTTGCCAAGCTGAAGTGTCTGCAAGTCAGCTCCAGGGACCAGCAGACTAATTAGTATGAGTAATATTTTTCTGTGGCCAAGAGGGATGTTTGGAAGACAAGGGCAGTGTCTGTATAAATGTTGATTTTGGAAATGGCGCACAGGCGGGCGGTCCTTGCATTTTACAGCTGTCACAAAAGGTTGTGGGTCTGATAACTTTAAGCATTTCAAGAGATTTTGAAATCACAGCTGATATTACAGTTAAAGCCCTATGTTGACCTCATTTTGTGATGTCTTCCCCTAATCCTGCTGGTATAAACACTGCATGGGCTTGTGCTCCACCATGAAAGTGACTAAATGTAATGGGAGCTCACACACTCATAGAGAACATTAAGACATATTTTATTATTGAAACTGTTACTGTGGAATGTTTGTTAATCTTTGATGAGGAAAGATGGATGGAAAATACTAATTCCTTCCGTGAGACATATGCTTGCAGTAGCTGTGCATATAATTTGTGTTTTATGTTTTAGGTGCAAAACCCAAAAACCAGACCAAGGGGGTTAACAAATCCCCATTGACGAAACAATCTCAACAATCTGAGACAAAGATCAGCAGGTGAGATTTGTTCCTAGTACCTCAGTATTATTTAATTGAAAGTATTTTTAGATGCCCATTATGACCACTCCCTATGTCCCCTTTTCATGAATTTTGGAAGAAGCAAGTCAGCAATTCAACCAGTGTATTAAAATAATGGTAAAACAGGACATAATTAAAAAACAACTAAATTTGCCATGCACTACTTTCCACTCGATATGCACCTGCTGTTTTTTTGGTATCTGTTTTTTATTTTTACATTTACCTGAAGTACGAGAATGCAGTGGAAGAGAGACTTAAAACATAACTTTCAGAATTTGCAGGGCCATTGTAAAGATATAAGGAACTGAGTGACAAAAAGGGGGAGTGTGAGAATCAAAATACTTAGATGTGGGACTCAGATGCTGCATTTGACAGAAACTATGCTGAAATATGCAAATCAGTGAAAAGATTCTGCGGAGGAGAAAAAAAGAGAATTTATGACTATTATTGTTTTCTTTTATTTTTGAAGGTCTCATGTGGGTGACACCATTTTCTGTGTATCATTTTCCGAAAAATATTTTATCTGTTCTTCAAAGAATGTAGAAATACCCTTTACACTCCAAATCATCCACCCTCTCTACCATGGGAAATCATTAATATTTAGTAGTCTTCCAACAAAACACCTCTATAGTACTTTTTAGTAAATAGTTGAGAGCCCAAACTTTGTTAAAAGAAGAAGCTAAAAAGACCAACTTTATGACTTAAGCTTCAACTTTAACTAGATAATCAGTTCCTGCATTAAAAGGTTGCTCTTGATCAAATGGAAGGGAAAAACTGTATTGATGTCATAAATCACGATTAAATTGCCCTCCAGCTCTTCATAGAAATTTGTATAATGTTGTGAGCGAAAGTATTTTAATTGAACAGCGAGAGGGTTCCAGGTGTAAATATCGACCATGCATAGTTGTGTGTCAAGAGAGTACAGCATCTCTTAACCAATAACAGCTGGAACAGGCTTTAACCCATCAATAATTCTGAATTGGACTGAGCGGTATTGAGCATTTGTGGATGGGTTAGATACTTTGGTAAAAATATTTGTTGCTTTGGGTTTCCCTGTCTGTTTCACTAGCCCAACCAATAAGTCAAGTGTGAGAGATACTGTTAAAGCCAAGACTGGTGCAGCAGAGAAGCCAAGAGGAGTGACTGTAACAAAAGCAGAGACCAAAGAACGGAAAACACAGGATCACCATGGTGAGACGTTCAAAATCTTCTTAAATCCAACAACTTTAGATTAATTGTACAAAATTATTAATGTTTTGTTATGTTTTTACTTTGGTATAGTTTCCAAATATGGAGCCTCAATGAAAAAGCTGGGTTCTCCAAGGAAAGCTGACTGCAAGGATGGACCAAAGTCCTCGGGAGCTGACAAAGACATTGACACTTCTAAAAAGAAGATCACAAAACCTGTTTCAATGAATGGGGTCTCAGCTAAATCCAATGCTAAACCTGTAAAAATCTCTTCCGCCCCCATTAAGCCATCTTCTGTTGGAGATGCCAAATCTGGACTAAAGCTAAGGAGTGATACAGAATCATCAAATGAAAAATCACTATCAAAAACCTCTAAACCCTCTACTGCTTCTGCATCCAAAAAATCAGAAGTTAAAGGAGAGACTGTGAATAGTAAAAAATTAGACAGCAAAATTGAGCCAGCTGAAAATTCTGTGGAGCAAAAAGACACTGCAGAGCTGGTGCCCTCGAAGCAACATGCGGCAAACAGTTCACGACAAATAAATAAGGGCAGAGAAGATTCTCCTAATTCAGAACCAAGCCCTCATCAGACTATTAGGACCACTAAAACACAATCCAGAAACTGTGATGGTGCAGAACATATTACTAAAGTTACACCAGCTGCTAACAACATTCTCCACGTCAGATTTGCGGAAACAGACGATTGCAAAGAGCCAGATTGGAGTAAAGCAAAGCAGTCTGAAAGAGGTGTAATCCCAGCTCACATCAGTGTAGGACAAGCTCATGATATTGGTGCGCTAAATTCCCAAAGAGACACAGAACAACCTGTAGACACCCCCTGCAGCATGGATAGCACTGACATTCCATTAGAGGACTCATGGAGTGGAATCCACTTCCAAGTCAGTCCAGAATCTGAAACTGTCAGCACACACACAACGTCCTCTGATGATATAAAGCCTCGCTCAGAGGACTACGATGCAGGTGGTTCACAAGATGATGACTGCTCCAATGATAGAGGTGTATCCAAGTGCGGCACCATGCGCTGTCATGACTTCCTGGGTCGAAGCAGCAGTGACACCAGCACCCCAGAAGAACTGAAGATGTATGAAGGGGGAGCCGGGTTGAGAGTGGAGGTTCATTTGCGTGGCAAAGAGGCCGAGACCACCAGTGAGGAGGAGGGAGTGAGACAGTGTCCTCAGTCGTGGTTGCAAAGAGATGAGGTTGCAGCAATTGCCACGGCAACTGAAAAAAGTGTCCCGGATCACCAGCCCTTCTCTTCTGAAGAGGAGGATGATGATGAAGAGGAGACTGGAGATGATAGATCAGAAGTTGAAGTGATTCCAGGTCAGGCCCCTTTTCCTCAAACAGAACAGTCGCCACAATTTCAAGGGATTGTCAACCTTGCTTTTGATGACGACTGCGTGGACCAAGAGAATGAGCAGCCTGATTTCCAGTCCACTTCCAACTTCCATCGATCAGTGTTACTCTCTGTTGACGAGTGCGAGGAGCTGGGCTCAGAAGAAGGTGGTGTCCAAACTCCACCGCAGCACCTAGATGAAGCTTTAACCCCTTGTGATGTTTTTGAAACTGATTCGACAGCCCCTGAGTTCAGTCACACCCCAACTGGTGACCAAGAAAACCACCCGCATCTCAATCTAAATCCAACTATGAAGCAAGAAAACAATGAGCAGAAATGGGAAGATAAATCTGTATTTCTCACAGAGGTCCAGGATCCCATGCAAGAAAACAGTCATATCCAAGTAGATGAAGTAAAGTCAAGCTGTGCTGTTCTAAAATCTGACACCAAAGACCCTCCTCCCCAGGAGCGCCCGTGCCACCTGGATCTGTGGCATACCGAACAGCACAATGATGGAATGAGCAAAAATCTCAATCCCAAACCTACAGACAGCAAGAAAGCTGATTTACATCTCTACTTAAATGAGCATCAGCTGACAGGGGTCTCCCCTGTTCATGTCGCACAATCTCCAGCAGGTAATGTATGATCTCCAGCCCCTTCTTAGATCTCAAATCCAAACCCCATTGTACCTTTAAAGTCCATCAATGAGGGAGTAGCTTAGTCACTACAAGATACGTTTTCCTTCACTCAAATAGACTTTACCTGCTTCCAGTAAATACTAACCTTAGAAATTTTACCAATTTAAACTCAAATTCCAAAATGACATATGGTTAGAGTTTGATAGAGTTTGATCCATCAGGTTCCACATCAATATCCTTTTAATAATGGAATATGTATCATCAAAACCACCACCCTAATCTGTACATTTTATAGTCATTCAACATTTGAACAACCTTTATTCGGTGATAGTTAGATTAGGGTAATTCAGTATTCAATACAAAAAAAATCTCAACAGTAGTGTGATTTTAATTAAAATTGACAAAATGATATACCGGTTATTGCATTTGTGGAAAAAAAGAGAAAAAATATAGCCTGTAAGTATACCAATGCATGTTTATATACATGAAAAATAAATCATTTTTATTTTCTCACATTTTTCTTGTTTGCAGTTAAAAAATCTTTGGCCTTTTAAAACCTGAGATCATTTATCGTTATTTTAGGTGCTCTTTAAGGCATTTCAACATCAAGGTACTATTAGTTCATTTTTTTTATGTCACTGAATCTTCCCCACTGCATCCTGTCTCTTCTTTTTGATTCTGCACACATGGCACACTGAAATATACGTAAAGGTAAATGTTATCATTTCCTGTAACTGTAATGCTAAAAAGAAGCTTTGTGGTGACAAAATCTTTTCTCTATCGGTCCCATAAAACACAAACTCAGGTTCCTACAGTTCAGTACACTGTTTTTGGTGTTTATTTTATATCTTTATTTATTGTTGATGTTGAAATGCTATATGTAGTACCCTTTAAGATAAGATCAAATTAAAATCATCATTTATTTCAACATGCATGTGTGTGTTTATATATATATATATATATATATATATATATATATATATATATACATATATATATATATATGAATGTTCCTTTACGTTTTTTGTCTAGACACTGCACACATGCATGCAATTCCTGCAGTTAATTCTTCATTTTTATTTCTCAATCATCTCCAGTCACACTCAGTATACTTGTGTCTAGATAGGTGTCCATCTTTTAAGAAAAGTATATTTTTGTCTGTTAGCCTTTGTCCTGTAGATTTTGTGTGTAGAATCGGTAGCTTGTGTAAAATACGTGATGTCCGTCTGGGGCCGCTGTCATAGTTCTGCCATGTGTTTTACTGATGCATTTACAAAAAGAAAACTCTGCTGCACTGTTGCAGATGGGCCATCCAGATGCAAATGGCAATTATTTTTAAGTAGAAATATAAAACGCAAAGAATGTGAACAGAACAATAGTCTTATGCCATCTTTTGTGCTACGGAGCGCAGCACTGCATCTGCATTTTTGTGACAGTTTTGAAGTTTGTTTCTTTAAGTCTGCTTGTTAAGAAACCTGTATGTAAAACTTAGAATATCATTGTTGCGACGTGACAAATACAGAGTTCACTGGTGCTTGCAATGCATGGCTTACTTTGTTCAACAAGTGGAAAAAGAGTTTTATTCAGAAAAGCATTTGTCCCTTTTTTACTTTTTGAAGCAATTGTCTACCCTTTCAAGTATATTAGAATTGAAGGATACATTCGTAGATTTCCTAATGGTACATCCATTTAATTGTCAATGTGACCATCATATCACTGCTTTCTCCCTGTGTTGTCTGCACTTGACATCACTGGAATAATTTTGAAAGGGCACAGCTGCATCAAGTATAAATGTTCTGTTATCTGTGTTTTTATTTAAGTGGGCAAAAAGTAATCCATGTGGATGTATTATTCAGTTTGTCATTTTGCAGTATTGTCAATTGTTTTTAGGGGACTATGGTTGTGACAGATTGGATCAAACCCGCAAACATGATCGCCGACCATCAAAAGCCCTCTCTCCGATTTACGAGACGGATGTAGGAGAAGCGTTCGAGCACTGCTCAGATAAGGACAGGAATGTTGAACAACAGGTGGAGGACGAAAAGCAAAGAGGGGACGGAGACAAGAGTAGTGAGTTTGCAGAGCAGGACTGGAGTCTGCTAAGGCAACTTCTCTCAGACCATGAGTCAAATCTTGATGTCATAAACCCTGTGCCAGAGGAGCTCAACTTGGCCCAGTACCTCATCAAGCAGACACTGTCCCTATCACGTGACTACCTGAACTTTCAAGCTCTCTTGTCCCCAGAGAAAGAGACCAAACGCTGGGCAGAGCTCATATCACCCATGGAGGACTCCTCAACAAGCATCACAGTAACCAGCTTCTCTCCAGAAGATGCTGCATCTCCCCAGGGGGAGTGGACCATTGTTGAACTGGAAACGCATCACTGACCACATAGAAGAAGACCTGCTGGACAGTGTACACTTTCTGTTTGAGCGTTGTCATATTGACTGTAGTTTATTATCACCGTCTGTCTTTCTCTTTATGTCTTCTTTCCTGAACTGTAAAGAGCTCAGGACTTTGCAACAGTTTATTGCATTCCTTATTATGCCCGTACCATTTCTTGACCCAAAAAGGGCGGTTATGCATGCTGATATTTTTTTGTTTCAGTGTTGGGTTTGTGCTCCTCAGACGCTGGGGAAAAAGAAATCTTTTTCAGAAAGGGTCTATCTTATATGATATGGTTTACCAAAATTTCTTAAAGAAAAACAAAAAGTCACTGGCTTGCATTAAGTGTGAAATAAATATTTATGAGTATTAAAAGCTGAACAGTAATTAAAAGTAAGGTTTATCCCACTTTTGTAAATTCAGATTGTCGGTTTCTTTTTTACATTATGCATGTAAAACATACAGAAATATGCTTCAACATGGGATGCATGGGTACAATTGACTGTTTTGCCTTGTTGAACCCTCATTCATCAATTACACACATTTTATCCGACTAAATTGGCTTCATAGAAATAATGTTGCTTGTTTGTTTATGAATATGAAGAGATATTTAATGAAATACAAACGGTTGTCAAAATTACTTTGGGAACACTTGCTTTAATTAAATAAAGTTACTGTTAACGAGAGGTCAGATTTGGAATAATAACATAATAACTTTGTAGTATTTAGCTTTGATTCTGGCCTTGCAGACGTTGACGCTTAGGAATATACACGAAATCACGACTCTGCCCCATTTATTGGCTAAATTTTGGCTATTAGGCAAGGGAGTCACACACGGTCCGTCCGGGTTGGAAAAGCAGCATCCTCATCGAGTGTCGTCCTACTTATAATTGAGAGTTCACTTACCTTTACCAGTAATGGCAGCATTAAGAGAAACAAATGCGCAATGGAAAACGACTATTATAGTCAGTTCAACACTTCAGGTAATGGGAAGAATTTGTATGAAAAAATGGCGGTAAAATAAAACAAAAGAAAAATTGCCATATTGGTTGGCTGTGATTAGCCACTCGACAACAACGCCGTTGATTAATGAAAAACTAGCGAAATTTGACACCTACATAATTCTTTAGATAATAGGCTTTAGTTATATTTTCTGCATTTCCTTTGCCAGAATCATGAAGCCTGTAAACTGCTCTCAGCTCAGCAACACCGAATCAGATATTCTGACAGCGTCGAGTCCGGAGCCTTCGTTTTCCCGTTGTCAGGTAAAACTACGAAGTTACCATGTACACTAAACATAAACTTTGCAGAACCTTCTAAACAAATATTCAGTCCATCTATATTTACTTTAAAAAAAAACTTCACACAAAGGCTACATTAAACTGTTTTTTAACTCTTATGCTATTGAGATGAGCTGAATTGTTTTGACACGAGTAACTTCAGACATTTTCACTTTAATTCCAAGGTACTGCATTTCTCTTGGTGGACCCTCATGACCTACTGGAGAATTTTAAAGAATCGGGAGTCATCGACAGGCTCCAGAAATTTGTACAAGTCCACCGAAGTTGCTTTCTACTACTACATGCCCCCTTTAATGGGAAAAACGAAATGCAAGCTTTGACTATGATTCAGAACAGGTATAAAAATATCTTCCCAGTATTCATGAATAAATAATTCCTCGCTCTTAGCGTTGTAAAAAACAAAACTTTTAATGATACTGAGACTTGTGGTTATACATTTGTATGATGTATCTTGGAAAAAACTGAGAAATAATTGGATATTTCAGATTTTTCCGCAGTAATCTCAGGATCCTACCTGTACGAAACCATGCTGAAACTGTCAAAGGAATGCTGACAATTGCCAAGGTACCTGATCATTTAGGAAAACTCTAGTTTAGCTATTTCTTTTATATGTTATACTGAAGGTAAGCCAAAACTTATTTGTCTGCAGGCAACCAGTAAGCCGTATGTTGACAGTATTCGTGATCGGGTGTCCCTGGCCAGAGTTCACATCATTGAGACCAGTCCTGTGTGGGAAATGCTAAGAAACATATTGTAAGGGTCATCAGGTGGTCCAGCATCTTTTATTTTCTATGATGCAAAACAACATTGTATTTACTTGACAAAAGCGGAAGTAAAAGTTCAACATATAGTACCAACACAGTTTATTTTCAGCTGTCACATTTACCTTTGACAATAAAAATGAAAATGCTTTCTTTATATTTTTCATATACTTTTCAACAATACAATTGATCTTACAATGTCTACTTTTTCTCTGCAATCTCTTCAATTCGGATTATAAGGCTCTCCATGAGGTCAAATGTCACCAGTGCAATCTGCAATACCTGAGATACAAAACGACAGTCAGCTTGATTATCAGAGTTCAAACTTGAAGTTAAATGGGGGAAAAAGTTCTCTGTACCTGGTGCTGGACCTCTGGAGGCATATTGGCCATTTTTTCTGGCTTCACTGTCATGCTTTTTATTAATCTGTTGGATCTAGCAGCATCTCTGGCTTCTGTTGGACACAATTAACAATGTCAATTAAGCTTGAGTACAATTTTCGCACAGAAAACAAGCTTAATCTCACCTTTTGCTTGTAACTTTTGATCCTCCCTCAGAGCTCTCAGTTCAGCAGAATAATATGCTCTTGACATGCTGATACACACACGTAGCAGTTTTAGGTATTCATCTTTGATCCTGATCAATTCATCCCATACAAACGTCTGAAGGTCGGAAAAGGAGGTCATCATTTTGTGCACTAAGCAGTAACTGTGGTAAATCGCTAAAGGTGTTGAATTACACAGACTTACATTTCTCCTTAGTTCTTTGTCTCTGAGAAACATGTAGCGCAGAAAATTAAGGCTCTCCATTATCCTGGATAACCAAAGGCCGAACATTTAAAGTTACATTTTGCTATGTTGGTTTCTTTGCCTAATATTCCAGAAAAATTGCATCCGTTTATGATTTCAGAATGGTTCCATACATCTTACCAAGCCCAAAGAAGTGCAGAGATCAAAGTATAGTTTACATTGGTTACATTTGCAGATTTAAATCGGTCAAATGAATAATTGATGGATGGTTTTAAGACTTTAAAGTTGAGGAGTAGCAGGCCTTATCATCATTGGTATTCATAACACCCACCTGTCCATATTGGTGAGCAAATCTGTTTCAGCACATTCTGGTAAACGCAATACCAGTTCCAGCAATGATATGAGCTCATTTCCCAAGAACCATTTGTTGGCATTTCCTTGCTGGAAAAGAGTAGATTGTACAATAGATTAAACTGTATCTGCATTAAAAAGCCACGTCTTGTAAATTCAATAAAGGTAACACAGTTACCCATAAGTGCAACGTTTTATCTTACCTTCATGCATAATTCTACTTGACCTCTGATGTTATTGACTATATAACTCTCTAGACCTGCATGATGGCTTGTTTTTAACATGTACCTGAAAAAGATTGGTAAAAAAATCTGTGAATTCAAAATGAGCCAAACTTTCCCTAATAATAATTTGAAGCACAATATTGGCAAATAAAAAATGCACATTCAGGAAATCCTTCCATTATCGTAACCACTTATTCCCTAATGGGGTCGCGGGGGGAACTGGAGCCTATCCCAGTGGTCAATGGGCAAGAGGCGGGGTACACCTTGGACGGTGCGCCAGTCCATCACAGGGCCACACAAAGACATACGAGGACAAACAACCACACACTCGCACTCACTCCTAGGGGAAATTTGGAATGTCCAACAGTCCAAAAACCTGCATGTTAGGTTATAACATGCAGGTTTTTGGACTGTTGGAGGAGGCCACAGAACCCACGCAGACACAGGGAAAACATGCAAACTCCACACAGAAAGGTCAAGTATTAAATATTTAATAAGAAGATATAAAAGAATAAAAATTACGTTTGATTAATGTTCCATAAAAAGTTTTAAAAAATACAAAGATATTCAAGATACAAAAAATATTGTTTTTTTATCTTTTTTTTGTTGCTCTCACCTGAAGAATTTGTGTTTTGCTTCTGCGTCTAACTTATTGATGAATAGCTGTAAAATCTTCAGTCCTGATTTTCTCTTAAGAAATGGGAACCAAAATAAAGGTAATTAAACACATTTACAATGATGCAGACACAGAAACACATTCCTCTAATCATGAATATAAAATACTCACCAAATGCAGCATTGGACAGTCAGTAAGAATACATTGCAGGTTCTGTGAAGTCCAGCACACCACAACTGAATGAGGGTCCAAATCAATCGGACAGTTTCATGATATTTTTGATACAGAGATCTAGTGGTCATGATACATTTAGTTATTGTATTTCACAATAAAGTGTTATATTTTAAATGTAATTCTTAAATAACTATGTGCATTATTCAATGCTTCAGTCTGGGTGAACTTTCATTGTCAGTTATTTTACGATTGAGTGTGTAGTATTGTATACATACATAAATATTTCTGTACGCACTCAATCCTAAAGTCAGTTTAGAGTGATCAGTTAACCTAACATGAGGTTTTTGAATGATGGGAGGAAGGTGGAATAGGAGTGCAGTCAGTAAAACAGTCTTAAGTGTTACCTGCAGTGAACTATGGAAGCTCTTCTGTTCCAGTAGACCCACTGGAAGACAGTTGTCTTCCACCTTCTCCAAGCTTTTCTCAAGCAGTGCCTGTGTAAAACATGACTTAAGCTTCTATTGTGATATGTGGTCTGATGTCTGAACATTTTCTGCATAATAAAAGGATCTTACCAGTCCTTTGAGCAAATGTGATTCCTTTTTGCTGTCAAAAAGCAGGATACATATGATTGGAATTTGTCTGACAAAAATTATGGCATAATATTAGAGTTATAGCTTACCTACTAAGGAGCTGACTGATGTGTTCCATGTTGCACTGTAGAATAAATACAGGACTGGAACAGCAGGATTAAATTGTTTCATTGTTAACATTTGCAAGCTTTGTATGTTAGTTTCTATGTGTTTTATGAAAATGTATAATGTCTTCTCACCTGAACACTGCAGGAAAGCTGTCCATGGCTAAAAGCTGGACAAACAGAAGGTAGGCCAGACACGCTCTGGACTCCTTGAACACACTGGTGTCCATTAGAGTGCTTTTCCTTAGAGAACTGAAGAAAATGAGTTCTGAAAGAGACTCTCTGATGGCATGGAGAATGGCCTACAATGCACATAAATGAATGAATAAATTAGTATAAACTTTATTCTGATTGACAAAAGCATGATTAATCCTAACTTGGCAAATAAATTTGACAGCAATCCGATTTCTAACGGATTGGAAGAAGCACAAGAGCCTATCAATGACAGTACCAGCACGTCAACTATAAAGATAATATCTCATAACTGCAAGATGCCCCATTTAACCTTAAGTAGATAATGAACTGATACCTAGGAAAAAAAGAACATAAATTTAAAGAAACCATCTGCTGTCAGTATTCAACAGCCTAACAGCTATTTGGTTACCCTATAGCTTTATGTTGGGTCTACTTTAAAGGAAAAAATTCTGAAACTTTAATAACTTAAGTCTCTGTTCGTACCGTAATCTCTACTGCAAAGAGCCACAATGCAGATTTTCTTTCTCGATTCAAATCAGCCTCAAGCAAAGGATCTCTCAAGCTCCTCATGCAGCTGATTGTAGAAAAAAAATCATAGCGTCCATTATTTTTTGTGTTGTATAAAAAATTATTATCTTTATGGGAAAATAAAGGATTAACATTTAACATAAGTACCATAAAACCCTTCACAAACAAAACTTAACAAACACAGAAACCTACAACTTCAAAAGCTCAATCTTCAGGTCGTCCTCTCCTACACAGGGATCATCTTTCTTCTTGGCCTCCTCTACAAAGGGCTTCATAAAAAGGGCTAAGGCGGTGTAGCAGCGACAAAGACCCAGCTCATCGTCTTCCTCCTGCTGCTCGGTGTAAGGTACAGGCAGTCGGGACAGCTGCTTTTGTAGGGCAGACAGAGCCAAACCAACACTGACTGCCTTCCTCTCATCCAGCTTGAACAGGACTGCCAAAAGGACAGATTTATTCCAGTTTGATCATTATTCTTGTTCACATGGATGTGCAGCAGGGGGCGTCAAATACCATGTTTTGTACAAGAGCTTTTTCTTTATCAGAGCGATTGTATAAAGATTCATACAGAGCTTTCAAACTAAAGTATGACTTAATTTAGTGCTTTATTAGAGGGCTATGGATACTAGTGCCAGAAATGTGTTATGGATATTGAGAATGGACCAACCTGTTTGAAGATGTGGAAGAACGGCTATAATAGTCTCAGAAATGGCACCTGGGTCGATGTCTGCAAGTATTTCAAGCCAGCAATGCAGGACATTTTCTGGGCTGCAAGTCTATAGAAAATTGTACATTTTAATTAATGTCTCGATAGCACATATGATTATATCTTTACGGATGCATTATTTCTACCATGGTCAGATGCGTGATTGCAGCCTGGCAGTCGTCATGGTTCTTTTTTCTTTTAATGACTTCATTCACAAGAGGATCCAGAAGAACACAGCCCATATACCTCACAATATCCTGTGTGCATGAAAAAGCAATGAAGGTACAGTAAATTATAACTGAAAGGGAAGTTCAGTTGAATTTAAGTTTAGTGGTCATAATAAATGGCATCTCTTGGCACAAAGATACGGTCTCATTCAAGACAATCAGTCAGTGTAATACAATCATTATCTAATTCATTTCAATTTAATTAATTTCTAATTAGTCCAGTTCATGCTGAGCCGGATCAAAACAGTTTTGAATCTAAGGAAACTTCACTTGGATCCAATCTCCCATACACAGAGTGTACAAAGTGGAAAGAGAAAAGTCTTGTTTTGGTCATGTTTGTTAAAAAATATATAACATATATAAACAATTCCATGGGGTTAACAGATTTTTAAGCACCACTTATGGGATGTTGGCCCATTGGCCAATTTTTTATCTATCTATCTATCTATCTATCTATCTATCTATCTATCTATCTATCTATCTATCTATCTATCTATCTATCTATCTATCTATCTATCTATCTATCTATCTATCTATCTATCTATCTATCTATCATATACATACACACATGCTTATATATTGGCTTTTCTCATTATGTCTTCGGTTCTCTAACAGTGATACAGTTACAAACAGAATCTGTCTGCTTATAGCTCGGTTTAGAAAACAGACTGTGATGTCTGA